>PVKH010016313.1:0-15771 GCA_004027955.1 Chaetophractus vellerosus
AAAAAAAGCCACCTGGGAACGGAAGCAGACCCACCCACAAGCGGGGCAAACCACCTGCGCGGTGAGCTGATTCGGCGCATCGCTGCAGCGGGGGGAGACAAAGCAGACATAGAGGAAAGCAAAAGATGAACACAGCAAGAGCAAGCAGAAAAGGGGAGGGATATGTAACAAAAAAAAGAGATTGAAAAGAAACAAGTCACAGACAAGGAGAAGATATTTGCAAACCACATTTCTGACAAAGAACTTGCTTTAAGAATGTATATTTTAAAAACCTATCAAAACTCAGCAAAAATACAACCCATTTTAAAAATGGGCAAATGATCTGTAAGAAGCAAAGAAGACTTACAAATGGTACACAAGCACCTGAAAATCTCAATATCATTAAACATTAGGAAAATGCAAATCAAAATCACAATGACATAAATGTATATTAGAATAACTAGAATTTTTAAAAATGAGGATACCAAGTCCTGGTGTGGAGGCAGCTTTGGAACTCTGATGTACTTGCTGACGGGAAAGCAAATGGTACAGCCACTTCGGAAAACAGTTTGGCATTTTCTTACAAAGATGAACATATATTTACCATGTGATCCAGCAAACTCACTCCTAGGTATTTCCCCAGAAGAAATGAAAATTTATATTTACATAAAAATCTATATGTGAATGTTCATAGAAGCTTTATTCATAATGGCCATAAAGTAGAAACAACTCAAATATCCTTCAACATCTGGATAAACAAAATGGTACATCTATACAATGGAATACTATCCAGCCATGAAAAAAGTAATGAATTCTTGATACATGCATCAATCTGAGTGAATCGTATATACATTTTGCTAAGTGAAATAAGCAAGACTAGATGGTATAAAGTTAAGTACAAAAAAAAACTGTATACAATTATTGTACCCTGGTTTTTTGTTTTTTTCTGGCAGGGGTATGGGTTAGGCATTCAGGAACTACTTCATGAATACACTGGAGTTGAACAAATAAATAAACATACTTTAGAAAACCAAAGCCAAATTCCTCGCTGTTGGGGAAAGAAGTTAAAATTAGGCAAGAGGACACCTAAAACAAAGCTTATATTGTTGTAATGGAATGGGCGGTACCACCCTGAGTTCTGCTCAGTAGTGGTAGGAATAGCAGCCATAGTGCCTACGTCAATAGGTATTAAAATCAGCCTAGGTGTGTATATATGTATGGGTCAGCACACATGCGCACACATTTCCTCGCTACGGAGAGGACCTAGAGACATGGCTGATTCCACATCCAGGGCCCAGAAAACCCTCATGTACCTTGTGATGCCAGAAAGTAAGGAAGTGTTCCCAGAAGGACAGGGGAATGTGGAAAGGTCACAGTAGAAAACCAATAAGAAATCCCAATGGCCAAAGAAGGAACAGTTAGGAATAGTATTAGAATATAACCCAGAGAATAAAATAAATGTCCATGAGTCCATACTGATATAAATAAGTAAATAAATAGATGGAACCACTCTTCCTTACAGATTTCCAATAATAAATGTAGGAGGAATGAGGAAAATAGAAATCACCATTAGAATACCCTTGTAATAATAAGACAATTATCCACTGATGAAACTTTGAGGAGAAATAGGATATTTCCAAACTCTCAATGACAAAGGGAAAAATAGTAACTTTCCAGCAGAGAAATCCAGCAGGCACCACTTTAATCCCAGTATTCCAGGGAAACATCACTAGTAATGAGTCAAATTGCCATCATGTATTTCCTTACACAACACACTAAAAAGGGTGCATCATCTCTGCAGTCTTCCTCAAGGGAGTCTACTTCTTGCCTCCTTTATCCTCCAGAGATTTTTGGAAGATGTTCAGTCTTTCAAACCCATAATTTTATGTTCATTTTATTGCCCTGTTTTTGTAATTTTTCTTTTGTCTTTAACACATTTTTTGACCTTCACCTTTGCGTTGCTAAATCCTTAACCTAAGTTTGCCCAAGACTCCCTCTACTTGATAGCATATAAAAAGAAAATACTGAGAAATGCTCTGTTTTGAACGATCAGCCTGTGACTGGCATCAATACCAGGGGAAAGTTAGGATCAGTAATTGTTTAAAATGGTTGTTATGTAGACTCAGCCTCGGCCTGTCTCTCTGACTCTCTTTTCTATGTCAGTGTCTGTCTCCGACTTTCTTTGTCGTTCAGCTTTTTTAGTTTTTTGTTTGTTTTCTTCACCTTTGTTAGGGGAAGCAGTATATCATAGCTAAGAGCAGAGCTCTAGCACCCTCTGCCTGGGGTCACAGCACAGCCCTGCCACTTGGCAATGTGATCTTGTGGGAATCCTTTAACCCCGCCAGGCTTCAAAATCCTCATCTGCAAAATGGAGGTAATAAAGTACCTACCCCCACAGAGTCACGGTGGAGATTAAATGAAACAATACAAATAAAGCACTTAGAAGAGTGTCTGGAGCACTCCAGTCCTTAGGAACTACCGTCTTATTTAATACCTAGGTTCAGAGAATAAAACTCCATCATTATCAATTAGGATAAACTCATTTTCTTACTGAATCCCCCCTTTCACACTCAAACTCCCCGTTGTGATGCTCATGACAACCACTCTGCTCTACTTGATACAGGTTTTAGGATTTTTTTTTTTCTAAAAACCATGTAGATCACTCCAGCTGCTATGTTAAGAAGAGACGGGGTAGTAGGGAACAGTTTACTAGGGGAGTTTGTTTATGAAGTTCTGAAGCAATTGCAACAATCCTGGTAAGAAATGATGGTTTCCTGGGTCAAGGTGGTTACCAGGATGGTGGCAATTTGGATTCTAGATACAATTTTTACTTTCATCTGCTCCAGGTACAGCCAGTAAGGCAGGGCATTGTCCGCAAAGAATTCAATAACAACGTTAACTCCAACTAAAAGTCAGTTTGCCTTTTACTGTCATTATGATTCAGCAATTCTAAGCAATCTCAGTGATAAACTACTCCTCCACGAAGAAATCTTTTATTAGTCTGTTTTAAATCATTGCTGTAGTTCCTGCTAAGTTTTAATAATATATATGTGAACTTCAAATTGGCATGTTTTTAAATTTCTTATCCTTTAGTAAATCTCATATGAAAAATGGAAGTTATTTCAGAGATCTGCCAGTACACAGTTGGCCTTTGACACACCTGGACTTAGCTGCCTACATTGGTTTTGAGAGAAAGCTGGTAAAAGTAAGTGGCTTGTCCTTGCTGCTCAAATGTGGCCCTTCTCTAAACCAAACTCAGCATAAAAATGTACTACCTTCCCCCCCGGTGTGCCTCCCTGCTACTGAGGCATTATCACCAAGAGCCAACTAGCAACGCATTTGGAAAAAGAACTTGACCAAAA
This sequence comes from Chaetophractus vellerosus, assembly GCA_004027955.1. Classification (NCBI taxonomy): domain Eukaryota; kingdom Metazoa; phylum Chordata; class Mammalia; order Cingulata; family Chlamyphoridae; genus Chaetophractus; species Chaetophractus vellerosus. Next base: position 3,342 of record PVKH010016313.1, read on the forward strand.
GAGGGAAATTTTAAATACAAATGAGTTTTTATGGCTTAGAGACTTCAAAGTGAGTTGGGAGGTCTTTCCAGAGGCTAAGCTTATGCACATCTCAGCAAGATCTCAGTGACTGCCTCAGTAAACAGTGCATCAAATACGGGGCCTCCTGAGGGCTCTAGAGACTTCTAGACACTACAGAAGGGCAGACAAGCTCAGGAATTCGGCACCCTGTCAGGGGGCCTTACTTTGGAATATATGCTCCCCAGTGTATCAGAGTTAGACTCATTTATAATTTCCCTACACATGGCTCTTCTGCCCCTTTTATTTGAACCTATAATTAGCACTATATTCATTAAATATGTGTCCCCGAGACTTAAATCTTCAGTCTTTTCATAAGCCAGTTGAGCCCTGAATCTCAGCAGAGTTGTAACACCTACTCTCCAGCTCACTGAACTCATCTAGGGCAACTGACAAAAGGACGATGATGGATAATGCCCATCTCAAAAAACCAGAGTATTTACAACTGCAAGCAAGACAGTTCCATCCATCTGCCCCGTGGGATCTAAACCCCATCTGAATCAGAAACAGTGGGCATCACCATCCCCAAATCCTCAAGACTGAGGAATGCACAAACATAAGGGGGGAATGCAACCATGGACTAAAGCAGACTTATTATTATTCTAGCAATGGAAGAACTTGTATCATTGATGGAAAGGCAGTGGCCACCAGAGGTTCTGAGGGGAAGGAGAGGGAAAAATAGGTGTAACATGGGGAATTTTGGGTACATTGGAATTGTCCTGCATGACGTTGCAATGATGGATACAGGCCATTATACATTTTGTCAAACCTATAAAATTGTATGGTGTGAAGTGTAAGCCATAAAGTGAACTATGGACCATGGTTAGTAAAAATGCTTCAATATGTGTTCATCAATTGTAGCAAACGTACCACGCTAATGAAAGATGTTGTTAATGGGGGGACGTGGGGGAGGAGAAAAGGGTGGGGTTTTTGTGAATCACCTATATTTCTGATGTAACATTTATGTAACCTAAAGCTTCTTTAAAAATTAAAAAAAAATTAAAAAGTAAAAAATATTAATTTTTATTTTAAAAAAGAATGGCTTGTGCTCCCTTCTGCGTCACTTCTTGTCTCAAATCCCAGTGATGCTACCTTTACCTACAGTTAAACAGCTGATTCACAATAGACAGTAGTAGCACAGTGATTGTAAAGTTGGAGGAACTGAACTAGAGCTAGGTTCAATTGTGTCGTATGATATGACCACGTGGAGTGTATATTTGTGTTTAAAATTTCTGGTTTTCATTGTGAAATGGGATTTTTATCTTTAAGACTTTTATGACTGTATGTAAATTGATTAATTCATACAAAGGGATACTTTTGAAGTTAAAATTTATAAAAAGTGCTCTTCAATCAATTATGAAGGAAGATTGACAAAGCTGGCTTGGCTCTAATCTCTCTCAAACATGAATATGTGAAGATCAGTTCTGTTGGTCATTGACTTATTTTCAGAAGCTGATGCTCAAAAACAGAGCTGCAAGGCTATGATTCATTGAAGCAATTAAAATATATTAGTCCTTTTACTTTTTAATAAAAAATAGTATAATCAAATCATATTGCTAAATTATGTTTTTCTCTTTATGATGTAATTTTTATTTTATTCTTTTTTTTAAGATTTATTTTTTATTTATTACATATCCCCCCCTTTCTGCTTGTTCTTGCTGTGTTCATTTTTTTGTGTGTTCTTCTGTGTCTGCCCATCTCCCCCGGCTGCGGGGGCCCGCCGAGTCAGCTCACAATGCGGCGGCCTGCCTGCTTGGGGCAGCTTGCCCTGCTCGCGGGGGCTTGCCTGCTCCAGGAGGCCCCGGAAACCAAACCCGGGGCCTCCCATGTGGCAAACCAGCACCCTACCAATTGGGCTACAGCCGGTTCCCTATTTTATCCTTTATTTTTTACTTGTAATGTTTATTTTTTCTGGTATAAATATATATACACGGAGATATGAAGTTCAATGAAAGAAAAAAATTACTGTCACATTTCTTTTTCTGGCCATTATCCTTATTCTTTTTATTTCATCATTATTACCAAAAACAATTTGGTCATATAGAAGAGGGGATGATTATTTAAAAAAAAAATCCACTCTGATGTCAAAGGCTGGTACGCCACTGATAATTTGAAGTTAGGGCCGGTAGCACTTGTTTGTGGATGAGACAAGACATGAAATATACAGAAGGTTTTATATGTTTGTTTTGTTTTGTTTTGTTTTGCCTGAGGAACGGGAAGGATGGAGCTGCCATTTGCAGTGTGTGGGAGATGTGGGTTTGGGGACATGCCGAGTTCAAGATGCCATTTAGAAAAGTAAGTACAGCTATGAAATAGAAGGCAGATATCCAAATTTGGAGTTTAGAGGAGAGACACAGGCTGTGAGCAATAGCCTCTGGCTGGAACCTACACACAGAGAACTACATAAAGTCACCCAAGAGCAGAATGTGTGTTGTTAATTCTTGAAACTTTGCAGTAATTATTTTTTCATATACTTTCCCATCTTTTTCTCTATTTCTGCAATCCCTATTATAGTCAAGTTGGCACTTTATTATTCTTTTTTTCACTTTCTGCTCATCAAGTCCCCCTACCCTCAAGGCATTTTGGACACTCCACTCTCAAATAACAATAACTATGACAAATAACTCCCATGTCACTAGGAGACATGGAAGACACTCCAGACTGAGTTTAATTCCATGGGAACAGTATTGGGGGCATCACTCTCAAAGGGGATCCAAATCGGCTAACTGCTTGACAGTTGCCATAATTGATAGTGATTCTCCTGTGACTTAAGCTATAGCAGGGTACCTTGAGTTCATGGAAATAGAACACAGTAGATACTAAGAGACTAGAACTTCTCAAAGAGCCTCTTTGCCCTTCATTCTTATTTTTTTCTATTAATAATAGCTAATGTTTATTAATATATACCAAATGAGTTTTTAAAATGACTATGTTTTACCTGAATTATCTCATTTAATTTTTTTCAGAGTTTTTACACTCTCCCTTCTCTCCTTTCCCTGTCCTACCAGAAACTTCTAATCTGCTTTCTAACTCTGTGAGATTGCTATTTCTAATCATCTCTTATTAATTATATCATATAACTTTTGTCTTATATGCCTGGCTTATTTCATAGAGCATGATGTTTTCAAGGATCTTCCATTTTGCATCAAGTCTCATAACTTCATTTTTTCTTATGGTTCTATATATTCATTGTATGTACTTTTTTCATCCTTTCATTTGATGATGGACATTTGGGTGGTTTCCAGTTTGGGATATTGTGAATAATGTTGCTATAAACATGGATGCACAAGTATCATTTGCACCTGTTTTCACTCTTTGGATATATATATAGACGTGAGATTACTGGGTCAAATGGTAATTCTATATTTAACTTTTTGAGGAACTGCCAAACTGTCGTCCACAGTGGCTGCACCCTTTTACATTCCCATCAGCAATGAATGAGCATTGTTGTTTCCACACGTCCTCTCCAGCATTACTTATTTTCTGTTTGCTTGTTTTTTAGTTGTAGACATTCTAGTGGGAGCAAAATGGTGTCTCATTCTAGTTTTGATTTGTATTTCCCTAATGGCTAATGATGTTGAACATATTTTCATGTACTTTGTGGCCATTTATATATCTTTGGAGAAAAGTTTGTTCAAGTGTTTTGTCCATTTTTAAATTGGTTTATCTTTTTGATGTTGAATTGAAGGAGTTCTTTATATATTCTGGATATTAAACCCTTCTCAGACATATGTTTTCCAAATATTTTCTTCCATTGTGTAGGATTTCATTTTACTTTTATGATAAAGTTCTTTGAGGCATAAAAGTTTTAAATTATGATGTGGTCCCATTTATCTATTTTTCTTTTGTTGCTTATGCTTTGGGTATAAAGTTAAGAAACCATTGCCCAACACAATGCCTGAAGAAGCTTCTTTACAGTTTCTTCTAGGTGTTTTGTAGTGCTTCCTCTTATATTAGGCCTTTCATCCATTTCGAGTTGATTTTTGCAAATGGAGATAGTTTCCGCAGCACCATTTTTTGAAGAGGCTCTTCTTTCGCAATTAAGAGATCTTTGTCCCCTTGTCAAAAATCAGTTTGCCCTATATAGGAGTGTTGATTTCTGAGCTCTCAATTTGATTCTGTCCTTGTGCCAGTCCAATGCTGTGTTAATTAATGTGGTTTTGTAATAGTTTTAAGATCAGGAACTGTGAGTCCTCCAACTTCATTCTTTTTCAAGATGGCTTTATCTATTGGTGGGCCCTTACTTTTCCCGATAAATTTGATGATTGGCTTCCCCATTTCTGCAAAGAAGGTTGTTGGAATTTTATTGGCATTGCATTGAATCTGTAAATCACTTTTAGTAGAATTAACATCTTAACAATAATTGATGTATCCTAAAAAAAATTGATTAAAAATTGAAAAAAAAACCCCACTAATACTTAGCCTTTCAATCCATGAACTCAGAAGGTTTTCCATTTATTGAGGTCTTTCATTTCTTTTAGCAGTGTTTCACAGTTTTCTGTGAATGAGTCGTTTACATCTTTCATTAGATATATTCCTAGACATTTGATTTTTTTAGACGCTATTGTAAAATTATTTTTTTTCTTGGTTTCTTCTTACAATGTTCATTGCTAGTGTGTAGAAACACTACTGATTTTTGCTGTTGATCTTGTACCCCACCACCCTGCTGAATTCATTTATTAGCTCTAGATTTATTGTGGATTTTCAGGAATTTCTGAATATAGCCTCATGTTATTTGCAAATGGAGAAAGTTTTACTTCTTCCTTTCCAATTTGGATGCCTTTTATTTCTTCTCCTTGTCTAATTGCTCTGGCTAGAATTTCCAGCACAAAGTTTACTAACAGTGGTGACAATGGGCATCTTTGTTTTGTTCCAGATCTTAGAGAGAAAGCTTTCACTCTTTCACCTTTGAGTGTGATATTAGCAGTGGGTGTTTCATGTATGGTCTTTATCATGTTGAGGAAGCTTCCTTCTATTCCTAGTTTCCTAAGTGTTTTCATCAAGAAGAGATGATGGATTTTGTCAAATGCCTTTTCTGCATCAATTGACATGATCCTGTGGTTTTTCCCTCTTCATTAAATTAATGAATGGTGTATTACATTAATTGATTTTCTTATGGTGAACCACACTTACATACCTAGGATAAATCCCACTTGATCATGGTGTATAATTCTTTTTAATGTGCTTTTGGATTCATTTTGTTATTATTTTGTTGAAAAATTTTGCATCTAGATTCATAAGAGATATTATCTGTAATTTTCTTTATCTGACTTTGGTATGAGGGTAATGTTAGCCTCATTGAATGAATTAGAGAGTGTTTCATCCTCTTCAATTTTCTGAAACATTTGAGCAGGAATGGTGTTAATTCTTCTTGGAAAGTTTGGTAAAATTCCCCTGTGAATCATCTGGTCCTGGGCTTTTCTTTGGTAGGAAGTTCTTTTATTCCTAATCCAATCTCTTTAAAAGTTATGGGTTTGTTGAGGTAGTCCGTTTTTTCTTGAGTCATTATAGGTGGTTTGTGTGTTTCCAGGAAGTTGCCCATTTCATCTAGGTTATCTAATTTGTTGGTGTACAGTTGCTCATAGTATCCTCTTATAGTCCTTTATATTTCAGTGGGGTCTTTAGTAATGTTCCCCTTTTCATTTCTGATTTTAGTCACTTGTGTCCTCACTTTTTCTTTGTCAATCTAGCTAAGTTTTGTCAATTTTGTTGATCTATTCAAAGAATCAACTTTTAGTTTTGTTGATGCTAATTTTTCTCTATTTCATTTATCCCCACTCTATTACTTTTTATTTCCTTCCTTCTGCTTGCTTTGGGTTTACTTTGCTCTCCTTTTCCTAGGTCTTCCAGTTTTGAGAATAGTCTTATAATTTGGCATCTTTCTTCTTATATTAATGTAAGCATTTAGAGCTATAAATTTCCCTCTCAGCACTGCCTTTGCTGCATCCATAAGTTTTCTTATGTTGTATTTTTATTTTCAGTCTACTCAAGATATTTCCTAATTTCCCTTGTGATTTCCTCTTGAACCCATTGGTTGTTTACAAGTTCAGTGTTTAATTTCCACATATTTGTGAACTTTCCATTTTGTCCTCTGTCATTGATTTCTAGCTTCATTCTACTGTGGTCAGAGAAGATACATTATACGATTTCAATATTTTTCAATATATTGAGACTTTTTTTTACCTAATATGTGGTTTATCCTGGGGAATGATCTGTGTGCACTCAATAAGAGTGTGTATTCTGTTGTTCTTAAGTGAAGTGTTCTATATATGTCTATTAGGTCTAGTTGGTTTAGTATCATTCAAGTCTTGTACTTCCTTATTGATCTTCTGTCTAGATGTTCTATCCATTATTGAAAGTAGTGTATTAAATTATTCTACTATTAATAGAGAATTGTCAACTTCTCCTTTCAAACCTTTTAGTATTTGTTTCATATATTTTGGGGCCCCATTGTTAGGTACATATATATTTATAACTGTTACATATTTTGTTGAATCGACCCCTTTATAAATATTTAATTATTGTTCTTGTCCTCTGTAACAGCTTTTTACTTAAAGTCTATTTTATTTGATATTAATATAGCTACCCAAGCTCTTTCTTGGTTACTACTTGCATGGTATATATTTTTTCCATCCTTTCACTTTCAACCTACTTATGTCTTTGAATTTAAAGAGAGGCTCTTCTACACAGCATGTAGTTAGGTCATGCCTTTTTTTTCATTCTACCAATCTCTGGCTTTTGACTGGGGAGTTAAATCTATTTACATTTTAAAGTCACTACTGGTAATGCATTGTGCCATTTTGCTATTTAATCTTTCTAAGTCATACGTTTTTGTCCCTCAATTCTCCCATTAATGTATACCTTCATTTATTTGATTTTTTTTTGGTATTATACCTTATTGAGTCCCTTCTCATTTCTAGCTGGAGATATTTTTCATCTATTTTCCTTGTTGCTACCATTAGGTTCAAATTTAACATCCTAAATATATAACAAATATATTTGATTTGATACGAACTTGACTTCAATAGCCTACACATTCACAGTTCTGATAACCCTCCATCCCCCACTGTTTTTGTACATGTTACAAATTATATCTTGTACAAAACCATAGATTTATCATTACTTTTAATGCATTTTTATTTTAGCACCTGTAGGAAGAAAGAAGTGGAGTTACATACCAAAAAAATACAATATAATAGTAATGGCATTTATAACTACACAAATGGTAACTCTGGCAGTTTGAGATTATTTTATGAATCCCCAAAAGAGAAAGATTATGTTTGCAAAGTAACTATTCCTCTGGGTGTGATACCCTTTGAAATTCAGCCAAGAGGCCTTTGATTAGATTACCCATTAAGACTGCTGTAGGGCCTTTCGTTGGACTACATCAGTGAGGCATGCCTCAGTTTGAGTCCCAGCCCCCTTGCTAGATCTGATATAAATGAACTCATGCAGATGGACAGAGAGAGGGAAAAAAGGAAACCGTCATTTGAGAGAAAAGACTCCAGTTTTGCCTATAGCTGAGCTGCAAGGACAGAAGCCCTAAGGGACAAGCCCTATGCCAGGACAGAGAGGACTACAGGATCACTAAAGCACAAAGCCCCAAGAGGCTGGGTCCATGGAGCAGCCAAGGACAAGACACTGATCCTAGAGGGGAAGGCTGAAACCTCACGGAGATCGGTAGCCCTCTTGCTTCACCACATGGCAACACATTAGCTGACATCAACAATAGCTGACTTTGGTAAGAAAGCATCTCTGATGGTGCCTCAGTTTGGACTTGTCATGGCCTTGGAACTGTAAGCTTTTACCCCAAATAAATCCCCTTTGTAAAAGTCAACAGATTTCTGGTACTTTGCATCAGCAGCCCTTTGGAAAACTAAAACAGTAAGCTTTGCCAAAGTTCTTTATTTCTTCATGCCACCTTGAACCACTGTCTACTGTCTTTTCCTTTTGGTCTGAATAACTATCATTAGCTTTGCATAGTAGGGCAGATCTAGTGGAATGAACTTCCTCAGCTTTTGTTTATCTGAGAATGTCTTAATTTCCACCTCATTTTTAAAAATAAAAGTCTCACAGAATATAAGATTCTTGGTTGGCAATTATATTTTCTTTCAGCACTTTAAGTATTTCAACCCACTGTCTACTTGCCTCCACGGTTTCTGATGAGAAATCCACTTAATCTAATTGGAACTCCCTTGTACATAACACATTGCTATTCTCTTACAGCTTTCAAAACCCTCTCTGTGTCCTTTGTATTTGACAGTTTGATCAATATGTGATGGACCATGTTTTTATCCTGTCTGGTATTCTCTAGACTTCTTAGATGTATATATTCACATCTTTTGTTAAGTTTATAAAGTTTTCTGTCATTATTTCTTTGAGTATTCCTTTTTCCCCTTTCTCTCTTTCTTCTCTTTCTGGGACTCCCATAATGTATACATTTGTATGCTTAAGGGTGTACCAGAGGTTTATTAGGCTATTTTCACATTTAATATTCCCTTTTTCTTTCTTCTCAGTCTGAATCATTGAAATTGTCTTGTCTTCAAGTTTACTGATTCTTTCTTTTGCCAGTCCCATTCTGCTGTTGAAACCCTCCAGGGCATTTTTCATTTCAGTTATTGTGGTCTTCAACTCCAGTAGTTACATTTGGTTCTTTTAAAAATTTCTATCTCTTTACTTAGATTATCATATTGTTTATTCATTGTTTTCCTGATATCCTATAGTTTTTTTCCTCTGTATTTTCCTTCATTGATGAGCATTTTGAAGATCATTTTTTAAAAATTTGTTTCCAGTATGTCCACAATTTGGTTTTTGTCAGTGTTGTTTTCTGTATTTTCATTCTGTTCTTTTGGATGGACCTTTCACCCTCCTATTTCTTTGTGTCTTGTAATCTTTTGTGGCACACTGTCCATTTCAATATTTTAAAATGTTACTCTGGGATTTATTCCCTGAGTTGTTTGTGTCTTGACTTTGTAACCAGCTGATGATATGACAGAGATTTCCTTGAAGGTCAACCCATCAGGAATGCTTTCCCAAGGCAAATGCAAAGTTCAAGGTCCTCCCTGTCTTTTCTGGGTCTTTGTCTTGTCCTGGACTCACTAGAGGCCAGTAACAAAAATTTATGCTTCATTTTATTCATTTGAATTTTCAGTCTTAAAAGAAGCAAATGACAGGGGCTGGCTGTAGCCCAGTGGATAGGGCACCGGTACACCACATGGTAGGCCCCGGGTTTGGTTCCCGGGGACCTATCCAAGAGGGCAGACTGCCTGAGAAGGCAGGCCACCGTGGGTGGGCAGAGCCGCCGTGGGCAGGGCAAAAAGCCACCACAGGCAGGGCAAAGCGCCACGGGCAGGGCAAGCCGCCGGCGAATGAAGCAAAGCCTCCCATGAACAAAGCAAAGCCGCCCAGGAATGGAAGCAGAGCCGCCCACAAGTGGGGCAAACCGCCTGCGCAGTGAGCTGACTCAGTGCATCGCCACAGCGGGAGGAGACAAAGCAGACATAGAAGAACACAAAAAATGAACACACAGCAAGAGCAAGCAGAAAGGGGAGGGATATGTAACAAAACAAAACAAAAAAAAAACAAAAAAGAAGCAAATGGCAGCATACAAATGAAAAATGAAATAATACTTGCATATATTTACCCATATTTTTACTTACACTAGAAATCTTTATTTTTTCACCCAGGATCAAGATACTGTCCAGTGTGCTTTCTTTTCAAATGGAAAACTCCCTTTAGTGTTTCCTGTAAGGCAAATCCAGTGGTAATAAATTCCCTGTTTTTGTTTGTACACAAATATCTTAATTTATCCTTCATTTTTGAAGGACAAATACTATATTATTCTTGGGTAACAGGTTTTTCTTTCTTTCAGGACTTTAAATATGTCCTCTCAGTGCCTTCTGGAATCCATCATTTCTATTGATAAATTGAATTTTAATTTTATTAAAGATCCCTCATGTGTAACATGATGCTTCTCTCTCTTGCTGGGTTTAAAATTCTCTTTTTCCTTGGCATTGGACAGTTTTATAACAATGTGTCTTGGTGGAGGTCTGTTTGTTTCACCCTGCCTGGTGTTAGCTGACCAACTTGGATTTGTATATTCATACCTTTCATCAGATTTGGGAAATTATCTGCCATGATTTTTTCAAATATTTTTTTCTGGCCCTTTATCTCTCTCTTCTACTTGTGGAACTCCTCTGGTGCTTGAATGTGTCCCACAGGTTCCCCAAAATCTGCTCATTTACACCATTCTTTTTTTCCTTTCTGTTCTTTGACCTAGACCATTTCAATTGTTTCATCTTCAAATTTGCTGATCCTTTCTTCTGCCTCCTCCAATCTGCTCTTGAACCTCTCTATTGAATTTTTCGCTTCAGTTATTGTACTTTTGAGTTCCAGAATTTCCATTGTGTTCTATTCTACAATTTCAATTTTTAATTTCTCACTTTTTTCATATATTGTTTTCCTGATTTCCTTTAGTTCATTGATCCTATTTATAAGAGTTGCTCTAAGATCTTTGATTAGTAATTCCAGAGACTGTGCTTCCTCTGGAATGTTTCCCATCAAATTCTTTTTTTTCCTGTAATTAGGTCATATTTTCCTGTCTCCTGTATGTATTTTTTAAGAAGTGGACATTCTGAGTAATATGTTGTGGTTACTCTGGATTTCTAGCTCTCTTACTCTTCAGTCTGCCAGGCTAAGAACAAGAAGAGAAGGAAAGAGTGAGTGAGTGAGAGGGGGGAAAAAATAAAGAATACTAACAAATATGCAAAACACACACCAAAAAACAAAAACAAAAAAAAACAGGGAAAAAAGCCAAGAAAACAAATAATGAAGTACACTGCCTCTCCAAGTCTTTTATGGGCCAGTGGAAAACAAGAAGCTGCTGCTTTTGAGGCTGAAACCTGGGCCAGTATCCCTGCTCTTCCTTCAGGGATATGCCAGACCTAAAAATATAAAATAGAGAACAAAAAAACAACCAACCAACAAAAAAAGAAAGAAATTCACAGGTTTGGGGGTTTTTTTTGTCCCTGTAGATGCTGGTGGGAGTCCAGAAAACACTGCTTCTGAGAGAAACCAAGGCTAGCATCTGCACTGGGTCCTCAGGGACCCACCAGACTAAACAACAAAGAAAGAGAAACAAGAAACCCAACCAATGAAAAAGTGCATTGTGTCTTTTAGATGTTGATATGAGGCCAGAAGCTGTTGCTGCAGAGAGGGCTGAAATTAAGGCCAGACTCTGCCAAACCAGAAAATGCCCATACATGGAAGGGGAAAAAACCATGCTGGGTCTTTATATCCAGGTGGAGGCTGGTGAGAAGCTTGTAGCACTAGTGCCCAGAGGGCCAAAACAGAGGCCACTACCGCACTGGTTACTCATAGATCCCTGAGATCAACCTCAACCCTCAACCCCAATTTCACAGGAGGAGGTTTCCTATGCCATCCCTGGCCCTAGCCAGCCACTCCCAGAATCTAGGCCATGTCACTGCAGCTACAGCCATTTTCACATCCCCTGCAACAGGGCTGGTCACTTGTCTGTACTTTCAATTACAATGACTCAACTCTCAGCAGCATCTCACTTCCTCTGACATTCTTGTAGTTATCCGAAATGTCCATTTTGGTTCCAGGTTTACCACCTCATTAATTCCAGTCTCTTTCCAGCTCTTATTTTTCTAGAGGTGGAAGTGATTTGTAAACTTCCTATTCTAACAGTTTGTGCCTGTGCTCTCAGCTGAGCAAGATTATGACCTAATCTTTCAGTTCATTAATGCTTCTGGGCCTATCTCTACTGATATTTGACCCATCTATTGGGGTCCGTATTCCAGTGTCTTCAGTTTGTTTTTGTCTACTGGATAATTTTTGTTCCATGTTTCCTCTCATATTTCTTTGAGGTTAAATATTATGCTTGTTTTAAATTCTTGTTCTGTCTGGTCCATGCTTTATCTTATTCAACTTACTCTTTTATAGTCCATGTGTTTCTCAAATATTTCACTAATCTTTCCTTTTAGCTTCATTCCATTTAGTATCTACTAACAGAAATAGCAATGTACAACTGGGGAAGGACTAATGTCCCAGATTATGTCCCACCTCCCTAATCAAGTAAGTGAAAAATATGTTCCTTAGCTGTGTGAGGTATTTCTTGGTAGGGGTTGGAAAGGAAGAAAAGATTTCTTTCTTGGGTATGTTAAACCTGATCATTCCTATTGATAAATTTTGTATAGAAGCATCCTCTTGATGCTTTTAATGCTATCAGCTATCTCTTGCTGCTTAACAAGCCACCCTCAAACTTCATGGCTTACTACAGCAATTATTATTAACTATTACAATTCTGTGGGTTGACTTGCTTCAGCTAGGAGTTTCTCACTTTGGGTCTCTC
>PVKH010016314.1:0-15780 GCA_004027955.1 Chaetophractus vellerosus
GAGTTAAATCTCCAAGGCCACTTTGACAACATCCAGACCACCAAGAGTATTAAATTTGTTACTCAGAAACCCAGAAAACATTTTACTATCTACAGAGATGTAGAATTCTAACAACATAAAAAATTACAAAAACAACACAGCATAAAAAACAAAAATCAGATGAGGCTTCTATATCCAATGCAAAAAACATGTTTAGGGTAATTCACTAACACACTGAATTTCAGAAAATATTGTTACAAAATGATTCATTTTAATGAATTTCTATCTTCATTTGAAGTTCCCTCTTAAGTTTGGACATTATGAATATGATAAGCAACCCCATATGAGTGTTTCTCTATTTCATTCTTTGTCATCCTCCACCCTAAATATTATAGAAGACAAAGTTTAAGAAATATATATGCCATTTTACTAAAGCATTAGTATCTTGATGCTAGTTTTCAAAGCAAATTTAAATTTCAATGGTTTCTGGGTGCTCTATCTTTGAATTTTACATCTTTTGGACATTTAAATTTTTGTCCCTCTCTCTGAACTTTTCATTTCTTTGTTAAATTACATTTTAAATGGCAGTTCTTGATCTCAGTCATGGAAAATACAGGGATTTATTAGTTAATCTGAAAGGAATCCACTTCTGCTGTGTTTTCATTAAGCACAGACAGAAATGCTAGTGGCTAATGTAATGCTCCAAACTGCAGTTAACAAATGATTTGTGTAAAAATAACCATCTCATTTTTTCCGTTGTCATCTTGACATTAAACATGCAAAGTTTTCCCCTTCGAAAACTGGATTTTTTAAAACATTTTTTTGGATGGGGGGGAGCTGTAGAAAACAATGAGACTGAGCTTTATCCAGGGAAAACTGTTTTACAGGAAACAGTTCACTGAGAAGTTTCCAGAAAGTTATTGTAGACCTGGAAACTTTACAAATGTTCCTCATGTCCAACAAAGGCAATAACATCTTTCATCTTTAAAGCTTTAAGTCTTAAGCAATCCTCTTTAATCACTTCAAGGCGATGATATCATTTGATGTTAAAAATAAAAGAACTGAGCGGCATAAATCTTTGGAACTCTGCACTAAGGAAGAGTCATCCACAATGAAAACCATGTAGTTTGGGTAGATGACACTATTCCCTCTGAACGACAATTCTCAGGTTGGCGTGTGACTCTGTAGGTGTGGCTCAGGGGCTTTTCTGAGGATCTATCTTTTAGACTCAACTATACTCTTGGCAAACTCATAGGCAACGGTTCTTGAGTGTGTGTGTGTTTTTTTTTTTTTTTAAATTAACCTGTAGATAAGACCCCAACAGAGGAATATGAATTAGTAAAAGGCATGTAATCACAGTTTTTCCTTCTTTCCAGAATTGTTCCAGGGGCTTTGTTCTCTTTTATAATGCTGAGATGTTTAATTCCAGAATTATACAGAATATCTATTTACTTACTGGTATTTACATTATCTGATGTTGTATACTTTCAAGGTGCTAAGGAAATGCAAGTTATCATGAATGAATAACACAAATTTTTGTATCAATAATACTTTATTTACTGACAATTAAAATTATCACAGAACTGAAAATAATATCTGGTCAAATCATAAGCTGCTCAACCTCTTGTTTAAAAAATGATTTATCAATGCATAGTTGAGTATTAAACAAACAATAAAGATATACACTTTTATTCCCCTTGTGAATGTATTAGCTCATATATTTTCTAGTATAAAATACACTATTTTAGTTTCTGCCTTCACTGAGAAGTAGTTGCAAAAATAAGAATTTTCAGATACTCTAAATTTAATGTATGTTTTGTGTTCTCTTATTACCTAGCATTTAACAGAATTTTGGTTCTATTCTCAGCTGTCATTTCCTAGTTGTGTAATCTCAACAGAGCACAGGATACATATTACATAATTGACACTGGCTATATGAGCAATTATGTATTCTCTCCTCTTGACAGTACCATTGCTTCTAATGATTATTGGCTACATTTTCTCATTAGCTGAGCATGTTTAAGTGTAGGGGCAATACAAAGCAGAAAGCTTGATTTTTACTGGATTATAATCAATTCATTCTTTAAGCATAATGTAAAATAGGCTCTCGTGATATGTAATAAGGAACCGATTCTCTGAATCCATTTACACTTTTGAAATTTCAAAAAATTAAAGGCCCATGGTTCCTTTTAGTGGAATTGTCAATGTAGCAATATATAGAGCTCAATAATTAGAACACATTTAACTAAAATAAAGTTTTTCTCCCTCCCTTAATGACGCAATATTGCTTAGTAGTATCTATCTATCCATCTACCTATCTAGCAAGCAGTGAGTAAAGTACTTATGCCAAACAAAGACTACTTTTGAAACTTGAAAAATATTCCAAAATTATTCATATTTGGGATTTTGAAAATGGCCATAACAGTCAAGCTCATTTCCAAAAGGTTTTGAATATTGTTGCTATTGTGTTTGTGTGTGAGGCAGCATTTTATCAATACTATGTTCATTTCCTTGGGAAAGCAGTATTTAATGTTTAAAATTCACAATTTAATATTTTAAAACATCATCTTAAAATACTCAGTGGGCTATGTAACATTGTTGGCACTGTTTATGTAAAATGGTAACTCTCTATCAGCCACTAGGTGGCACTTCCTTATGCTTAAAATTTTTCGTGTTTATAAACTACAGGAAATATAAGACAGACCACATTTCTCCATTGCTGGAATAAAAGACATAAACTAAGTAGAACTTTCACAAACTTGTAAAAAGACCAAAATCCTTTGTGAGGACACGTTTTATGTGCCAGGAAACGCCCATGAGTATATTGGATGTTAGGGTTCATTAGCGCTATGTTGTTTCTCTTTGGGTCTATTAAGGCAAATACAAGAAATCCATAGGCCAAAACTATCTGACTGCTTTCAATGTGCTGTATATTCATCCATCTCCTGTGACCTCCCCAAAATTTATCCACCAGCAGAATTTTCTTGTATGACCAGTAGGGAACAATAAGCTGAACAAAATCCCTTTCAGCTTCTTTTTAGCGTAGGAACACGTTGATGTAAGAGCACAATTTCATATCTACTTAGTATTTTCTGTAGCTGAAGAAGAAAGGCAAAATAAAACAGTTGGGTGATGTCAAGATAATATAGGTATCAAATGCCTTTTTCTACTCTGAAGTTGGATTAGAGAAGAAAAAGAGTCATAGTACTTGTCAATAATTGTAACCAGTATGGAATTACAAATGTATCGTCAATATTTAGAACTAAAAACCAAAGGTTTGTGTATTTTTCCATAAATTAGAACAGTTTTTTTTTTTCAGGAACTAGGAGAATTTAGAAGCTTAGGAAAGGACAAAATCTGTGTTGGAGTGGTGTGGCAATCATTTATTGTTCTATTCAAAGACTCGGAGGTGGAGCATCTTATGGGAGGGACAGTATAGGGAGGAAAGAGGAAGATGGATAAGAGACAGGGTTGAGCTTCTAGGGAAAGATGGGGAAGGGGAGGAAACAAGAGGAGAGAAGAAAGAAAGGAGATGGAGGTTCAGAGAGGACACATGGGGATGAGAGGAAGGAGGGATGGGCAAAGGCAAGAGGGAGGAAAAAAGATGAGGAGAGGTGGGCTTGCCTGGAAGGGGGTGGAGTAAAGAGTGGAGAGAAGAAGAGGAGGAGAACATCTAATGGAGCCAAAAGGGGTGGACAGATGCAAGGGAGGGGCAGGGAAGGGAGTGGAGGGATAAGGGGGGAAGGCCAAGGAAGGGAATAAGGGATGAGGGTGTTTCTTTTCTTTTTTGGCTGGGGGCTGCATATAACTCTGAAGAAATGCCAGTGGGTGCCCACCCCCCCGCCTTACATATATTACCTGTGAGGACACCAAGGATATAAAAAAAATTTTACAACATATACCATATTTACCAAAACTATAGGTCTAAAATGTAAACATTTTTGATTATGTGCAAATAGAAAATGATATGTAATGATTTCTTTTAGCTATCTTTGCATTTAGCATTTAAATATTTATTTGTATGGAGGTTTCTACTCTGATTTGTCATATTTCACAACTATGAGGAACATATGAATCAATAGAAATGTTTTCACATAATCAAGTAATTAGGTAAGAGTTTTGGGGGAAAATTAGAATATGAAAACCTTTACATGCTTTTACTAGAAAATAAATATTTCAATGTCAAACAGTACTAATACCTTTACTTTGTTTGCAGAAAAGTCAAAACATTACTGTTGAAAAAATATTTTAAAATAGTCTCTTTCTTAATGCAAATGCAGTTAAAAAGCAGATCATGTGGAGATTACTAGATCCTTAACAATATACTATTAGAAAATATGCATTAATCAACCATACAAGTGCTTGAAACAGAATAAAAACAGGAATGATGAAATATTTTTTAACAGTTTGAATCCATTTAAAGAATGTTGACAGTATTACACTGTTGCCATTTTATAAAAGTATATTCAACAATTTTAATAAGTATTTTTCTTTAGATCATTTTTAAAGCATGCTCTTTTAAAATTGTGTTATCTTTTTGGGAAAACAGTGCTCAGTATTCTATCCTCACAAAGATTCCAGGATACAAAGGAAAACATAAAAGTATTACAAGAAACCAATAACTTCCAGACTGCCTAGGGAAGCATTCCAAGATGTTAACCATCCAGGAGGGTAGTTTTTTAAAAGCCATTTTAAAAGTTTCCAGTGCCTTTAACATGAAAACAAGTTGGTATGAGAACATTTTTCCTAAACAACCAGAGAACTTTCAAATGACAATATTTTTTTAAAGAAAAACAAAGGTAAAAAAGCTCTCACGGTCAGTTCAATGTTTAACAATTGGAAGCAATAGAGGAAATTATTTTTTAGGAGACTGATTTCCTCCTTTTACCCAGTTGTAAGAAGAAGTAAAGACAAAAACCCCATAAAGTTTCTTGAAATCAGTACCTACTCACCTTCCTGTTGTGCCAAAATAACAGTGGGATGAAGCAGAGCAAGAAGTAACCAGATCCCCTTTTGCACAAAGCTCATCATGTCTAAATATCAGACATGAGACTCTTTGTGCAAAAAGGAGAAAAGAAAAGCAGTTCAAAGTAGCACCATCAGTTGTTCCCTGCCCTTCAGCACCGGGCCCGTCATAAAACTCAGCCACTGAGATTCCTTTGCTTTGGCCTTAAATAGGAAAAAGTTTGGCTTCTCTCACTTTCCAGCCCCTTTCTGAAATATGAGAGCAGCACCCATCCCCTTAGCAGTAAAAGAAATGATTAATATTTTTTCCCCTTATAGAAGACAACCCACAAAGTAAGAAAAATAGCACATCTGGAGCTTGTGTGTCTCTACTTATGTATAAATTTGTTGCATATTTTAGCCACATATATGTTTGTATAACTTTTGAATATATTTTGAAAGGCTCTGCCTTGTGTTTTAATATAAGAATTAAATGTATGCATTTTTAATTTCCCCTCATAACATTGACTACATAATTTTGAGAAATTGTTTGATACCCATTTCTTGGGCTCTACAAATTTGTAAACCTTATCTTGCTAGAAAGATTTTGAAATTGGGATTTTGCCAGAATCCACCCAAACTCAACTTAAATAGGGAACAGTAAGAGATTAACTGAAAGAAAAGCCTGTTTGTCCCTTCCACTCATCCACCCACACTGGATCTTGGAAGCTGAATTTCAGGCAAATGTCATTTTGAAATGACAAATGATGTTTGAATGACATCCTAAAAGTTAGATACTTATCTATAGTTGTTTCCATGTCTCACAAATTTCTTTAGCTAGCCAAGTAGTGCTTTCTTATAAGATGTTCGCTTTTTATACTGCTTGTGAAAGCTGGAACAGATTTTTCTAGATAAAATTCAGCCTTTTCATGTCTTGACTTTTTAAGAAACTGGAAGAGAAACAGCTTATCACATGGAATGGCAAAAGTACCTGAAGAAATTCTCACTTTATCTAAATTAGCACAAATATTTCTAAACTTAGATCTTTAAATATATAATTTCTAGGTCTACATCAACAGAGCTTTGAAATATATTTCTGGGTGTATGAAAATTCTGGGTCATATTTGAAAGAAGAGGAAATACCCTATGTATCTAGGTCTTCAATAAATCGCTGCAGGAAAAGTATGCTTTTCCACAGCTTAGTAATCAAGATCTTTCTTTATACCCTAATCATCAATTCATGATTCCTTCCTTCATCTCTAAATGTTACCATGAGCCCCTCAATTCTAGTCCAGGTGACCTCCATTTAATTTTCCATGTACAGTTTAACCATGGCTGTATCTATGTTTGTGCACATAAAATTCTCCCTCCCTCGCACCAGTTCGTGGAAGTCACTTCTTTTAAGACCAACCTCCAAACTTTCCTCCTTAGGGAAATCATTTCCTTAAAGCCAGTTTTCATCTTTTGCTTTCTCCCAATTCATGTTACTCAATTTTTACTTAATTCATGTTGCATGCATTTTCCCAGGTGTATATTTATTCTATAAGCATGAACAGACAATGATACACTTGCCTCTCTATGTCCTAGTTACACAGAGCACTGCCAAAGATGTTCCAATGTGGATGACATCATTTGGTGACAGGAAAGGAGAACTGGTTGGACCAATCTCTTGTGCATCTTCTGATTTTAGCTTGCAAAGCCACCTCCTGAGAAGAAAAACAAACTGTTGAATGGTCATGAACATAAGCTTTTCTATTGGACCATAGTGCAGATGTTGGGAAAAGAGACTATGTACATCTTTCTATCCTCCAGCCACCTGCATTTGCTATATTTAATTTTATTTTCTTGTTGGCAAACCAATTCAGAAACATGATTAGTTTTTTTTTTCATATGGTATCTTGGCTTATACATAAAAATTCATATTCTTATATTAAACAGATTTCTCTTACAGTTTTCAGTGGTCAAGAAAAGTTCAAAGTTATTGAATTTCCTCATTGGAATCCTTTTCAGGCATGGTGAATTATGTGTGTGATTTTAAAAATAATGCTTTGTATGCTCTATTTCAGGCATTACATCTATAATTTCTACTGTATTTTTGGTTTGCCCTAAAATTCTTAATTTCCTTAGCCTTCATATAAAAGTCTTATACTCATGAGAAAAATTCATGCTTGATGCAGGCATTTAAGAAAAGTTAGCTGATATTTTGCAAATAAAGGTACTGCTGCATTATAAGATATTCATGAGAGACCTAGAGAACTCAAAACTCCAGATTTTCCAATTTACCATCCTTCCTTACCCCAAGCACATTTTAATGGAAGATCTTGCACTAGGATCCTTTGCATTCTGAGTCCCAGATCCTATTCTTCCTCTCATGTCAAAATCCTTTCTGATACGGTGTTTAGATGGGTGTGGATCTGAGCTGGTGTTACGAATGGGTGAAATACACACACTGGTGAATCCTATTATGCAATTCAGGAGCTGACGTCATCACAGGAATCGGGATAAACATTTCTTTCTATACCTCTCTGCCTTCGCTGATATTTGCCAGGACACGTAGTCATGTCATTTTGCTCTCTGGACTGCATTTAGAGTTTTAACATGAATCTAAACACCTGTGCCAACTAAAGCACTGATTAATCTGGCTTTCCTTCAGCAAAGAGAGTGCTGGAAAGATGAGCCAAAACAAGGGAGTGGCAGATTATCAACCAAAAATTTAAATCTTTTCCAGTTCAGTGGAAAATGGAGCTTGGGAGAGCTGCACAAGCACAGCTGTGATTAACTCAGTAGGCCAGTGAATGTCAGCAGTGCTCTCTACAATAGCAATAAGAAAATCAATTAGCTCCATCATGAAAAACACATGTAGGAGCAGTAGCTCTCTCTCTCTCTCTCTCTCTCTCTCTCTCTCTCTCTCTCTCTCTCTCTCTCTCTGTCTTTCTCTGTCTCCCTCGTTAAACTGACATGCAGGATTTTCTTTTTTAAGCTAAGGAGATGCTTTATTTTTATGGATATTTTCTGTAAGATAACAAATCACTGTAAGGCCATTTAAAAATGACAGTATTCACTTAAAAATACACTGAATCCATAGCAGAATTGCAGCCTAAAATAGGATAATTTATAAGACAATTTTAAAATACAATGTGAATCTTCTCTGCTATTCCTTGGGAGTTGGATCAGTTCATTCAGCTTACATGGGTGAAATGACATTTGGAGGGTTGTGTTCTCTTTAAAGGAATTTGAATAAATACCAGTATGTGTGAAGTTGAGCCAGAAATATGGTTGAAAGTGTCACATTGTAGTTGAAAGACTTGGGATTATCCAGCAATAGATATTTCCAAGTTTGAGGCAATGTCATTGGAAGTGGAACGTGACAGTTAAGTATTTGAGCTATTACTACAACCAATTCTTCAAGACCCTTTACTTTCATTTCCTGTTAGTCCAGAGGTAAAGTTAATTGCCCCCTTATTTTTATTCCTGTAGAACTATATTGGAAACAACTTCTTGTTAGCCTAGAAGTTCTGCTTTTGTAGGAGACTCAAATTTCCTTGACATTTAGCAAAATGAATTGTGCTACAATGTGCTCAGTTTAGAGACACCAAATATGTCTATTCCTATCTATTATTTTTCTTTCCTTTGCTGTTAAATCCCAAGTTCTGCACTTTTGTCTTTGTATATTTCAGCTGAAAATACCCCCAAGATTGAACAGAAAGTTCAGAGAGGTTACACGACTCTCAAAATTACTCACTGGAATTAAATAGCACATTTTCCGAATATTTTTGCCATGTTTCCCACTTGGATTAGTCACCGACTATGGTAACGATATTTTTAGGCAATTTAGGTATTGGGTGAATACAATTCCTAATTTTATTTGGCACTTAATTTTGTATTTTTTAAGAGGGGTATTCTAAAAGGATGCAGAGAAAGGGTAAAGTTGTAGAGCTAATGTCCAATTTTTAAAAAAATCACTCTTCTGATTTTTTTGCTCATCATGGATCTTTGAGTCATTTTCAGTATTGCTATTATAAAGTATTGAGTAAAAACTAACACATTTGTACTAAATGATGATAAAATACAATCTTAGGACACGCAGGAGAAGTCACATGTGTCTATGTACGTGTGTTTATATATATGTATATATTCACACACTTTAAAATGTTGACAAAGATTTGAGAAAATAAAATCTCTTGGAAACGTCATAGTATACATGTATGGATAATTTGTATTTGTTCTATCAACTTTTCTCCACATAAATGGATTAACATCAATGAATTTCCTCCGATGTGGATATAAACCTGCCAGATGAAATTTTATTTACTTGAAAGGCTACTTAAAGAAGGGGAATGTACAGACCAGCATCTGTCAAAGATTCTGAAGTATTTAGATACTTAAGTTTTAATGGTGATTTTATTCGCATCATACTTATTATGGTAATTATGTTTGAAAATCATAGAAAATTGGAATCCACCTCATCACTTAACACATGGATTCATCCCTGAACAGTATGATTATTTTATCAATTTTGCTGCTAGGGAGACACAGGGATGGGTTGCAACATCTTGTAGGAGTTCCCTATTGGGTCTTTAGTTAACTTCATCATTCTCATGCTGTAAATCCCACTAGACCCTCTATCACATATAATTTGTCATCTGAGTCATACTTAGGAATTTTCAGCAATATCCAACACAGCTGCAATAGCTCTTCAAATATAGACAATTCCGTCTGAAGATAAAAAAGAAGACCCAGATCATGATCTTCTGACAGAAGCATGAAATAGTCTAAAGCTAAACCGACTGAATTTGCCTGCTTCAGATGGAGACTGATTTTAATTCCTAGCAATATTCCTTACATTCAGATATTCAATGGAGGTGCAGATTCAGGTTCTTTTAAAGCAAATAATTTGTAAGGATACAGAAACTGAGAGCTTCACCAATTAATTCCCCTCTACCAAAATAAATGGACTAAAAGTGACTTTTCATTTTTAAACTGATCATGGCCTTTCCTCCACATAGCCGACCCCTCTTCAGGTCAGCACTATCGTCATGTAAAAACTATTGCTTAATTGTCTGAAGACTTCATTTTTGTCTACACATCAAATCATGTTTAAAGAAGCTCTATATTTAGGTGTGTTATTGGTCAATGGAAAAATACCAATATCAGCTTCTTCGTGGAAGGAATTTATGGCAAATGGGCTTCTTTTGTTCCCAAGGTTCTAAGTGTTGTCCTTTGGGGCCTTGGCTTTTATATGGCAATGCCCAGTTTTGTAGATTTTATTTATATTTTTGTTTCTGTACTCATTTTATACCTGCTTATAGAACTTCCTTAAAAGCATTTCCTATCTCCTACCACTTTTTAAATTATGGAGAACAGTCCCTGTGTAGTACAAGCACAGTCCCTTGTACATACTAGGTCCTGATAAATGTAAAATAAAAAAAAAAAGATGACACTGGATTAGTGTAGTAGTACCTAAAGTATTTTGAGATTAATAATATAGGTGTTCTTTAAAGATTTATAGAATCCGACCAGGAATCAGTCTCTACCCTTCACCATTTACAGGTGTTAGATGCATTAATGAACATAAACCACTTTTAGTAGGAAATTTCCACACAAACATTGTGCCATTCAGATTATACAAAGTGTTAATATCTGGATGATGATACTGAATAGATAAATATTGTTTTATTTCCATTTGCTCATGTCTGTCCACCCACTCTATTCCCCACCCCACTGTAACTTTGGAGGCTAAGACTCTCTTAGATAATTTCTGAAACACAATTCAACCTGATTCTTGGCAAACTGAATGGTCCTTGTTTTCCAATTTCTCACCTATATTTATGTATTTATTTGCTCATGTTGTCCTTCATTCTGAAATGATCTTTCAATCTATACTTGATTGTTAAGACTTAGTCCAAAAATCACCTCATCTACGGAATCTCTCTAATCTTGCCTATTGAAATAATCCTCTTCCTCCTCTAACTTCCCTCATCTATACCTTACCCATGGCTCTTAGACCCCTTCAATTTAAAACTTTTTATTTCCCTAATTAGACTGAAAGCAAGCCCAGGGCAAGATTCAAGTTTATTCATCATTTTATACCTCAAAGTAGCTATTGACATGGACTTCCGTTTAGTAAGCAATTAATAAATATGTAATGGGATGTCATTTAAAACATGAAACACACAACACAGCAAATGAATGTCAAGTAATCAATTTTCTTTGTAGCATTTAGAACTCATGTAATTTTCCAATAAGCTAATCATTCCCAGTATTTTCATCACTCAGACAAAGGAAGGTCATTCTTTCCAGCATAGGAGGTCTTTGGATTTATAAAGGATTTTTTAAGCTTCCAGATGTTATGAATTTATTTCTAAAATAGAAAAAAAATAAACAATAGAACTGGTTAGCAAACAAATTGAAAGCAGTTAAACTCTGTGTTTACCAGAAGTATCACAACAAGTAAGAGATCACTAAAAAAGACAATTTACAATATGAAAAAAA
The DNA here is from genome assembly GCA_004027955.1 of Chaetophractus vellerosus. Classification (NCBI taxonomy): domain Eukaryota; kingdom Metazoa; phylum Chordata; class Mammalia; order Cingulata; family Chlamyphoridae; genus Chaetophractus; species Chaetophractus vellerosus. The sequence continues at coordinate 11,416 of PVKH010016314.1, forward strand.
ATAAAAACAGGTAATTTGCCAAGTAATATAAGAGAGAATGGCAGAAGAATTAACAGTTAATTTCCAAATTAATTGAAGTTATTGAACTTTAAATGTATCACATTTTGACCTGTACTTTTAAATAAAGGATAGCACATCCCAAAACTTTCCCAACATCCCAAACAGAAATTCTGTGCCAACTGTTCATTAATGGATGGTAGTGGTGGTAGCACAACATTGTAAATGTTTTTACACCACTGAATTATGTATTTAAATATGGCTAAGAGGGGGAATTTTCAAGTTGTAGATATATTACAAGATTAAAAATAGAAACAACAACAGTAACATCGGACTGTGTAACACTAATGTAAACTATGGTCTGGAGTTAATAGTGCAACTAGAATAATATTCATTCATCAATTGTAACAAAAGTACCACTCTAATGCAAGGTGTTAATAGTAGAGTAATATATGGGAATTCTTTATTTTATGAATGATTTTTCCATAAACCTACCACTTTCATAATAAAAAAATCCATATAAATGAATATCATGAGAAATATGCTTCACAGAGTTCCCAGTGTTTTGTCTTAAATTATTTTCATGTCTCCTGACTTAATTTCTTTTCAGTTGAAATTTCAAAAAAGGAAAAAATCATGCAACAGATCAACTAAAGTATTGGCATTTCCCTACCCTCCACAAATACAAACACCCACACATAGAAACATGTAAGACGAATGTTTAAGCCATTGTTTTTTTATCGTTCAATTGGTTGATTATAAATTTCTTGGGGAATTGTGGAAGCTTCAGTCTGCTTAGTTGAGTATGCCATGGAATACAGAGAAGTCAGATTATAGAATTCAAAATGTGTCCCCTTGTGTGCAAGAACTGGCATCCATTTCTTCGTTATTAGGGTCAAATTTTGCTGAAAAGTGGGCAGTCAACTGACCTCAATTCAGCATCAGGATTGTATCATTCTTGATTGCTGCCTGGTGTCCAGCTGAGTCACACCTAACATTTCGGTTAGGGTGTGGTTGGCGGTGGTAGGACAACAGCTGAAGGTTAGTAGTTGGAGGCAGTATGTGACCAAACTGGGAGTTGTGTGAAACTTGCCTGGCCCTCCTACTTTCCCATCTTGAAATGGCACAAGAAACACACTTTTATGGTGAGGATTAGAAATAAAACAAAAACAGAAACTCATTTGCTAAGCATTAGGATGATAACTGAAATGAAAAGCTAGAAAAAGCTCTTGAATTATTATTTTTTTAACTTTACAACCAGTTACTATTTCCCATTTAAAATATGATCAAGAACTGATGGGCCTGGGCCTTTTGAAATCATATGGATTTGATGGGGAAAAGAAGAGGGGATACATCTTGGGAGATTCCACATAACTTAACATCAGGTTGAAGGAGGTAATTTTATATCTGCACTTTTTGCTATAGCAAACACCAGAGCAAAATATGTCCAGACAGTCAATTGGGACAGCATGACACACCACTGGAAAAAATGATGTCGAGTGCAAAATTACAAGAAAAGTAAAATCATTGTTGAAGCCACGTTAGCATGCCCTGCTCAAAATTCTATCTGATTCTCTAGACACTTCTTTTGGATGATTCCCCAAAACAAAAGCAAAGAAATTACATAAATGGTTTTCCAGGCCAACCTTCCTGATTTAGTGGGCCATAAGCTTGCAGTATTTCTCCAAGTAGGGGATTCAGGAAAATTCTTAGGGGTTGTGGATACTGGAATTTCACCAAATCCTTAATGATTGCAGCCACATTAGTTAGCAAAATTCTTCCTATCATTTAATAGGAAAGGGTAAGGACTGAACCAGAGGAAACAACAGCAGTGATGACAATCAGCACCTCTGGTGCCTTTGTACACAAATCATTGTGTTCACTTCCTCCATTTTTCCCAGCATTACATTGGTGTAGTTAAATTATCTTTTCCTTATCTAAAAAAGGTAAAGATAAAACTTCCCATTTCTTTTTACCAACAGATTAGGCTTTGGAGAAATGAGCATCAAGAGTTGGGGATAAGAAAACCTTAAGATATAGGATTTTAAAATATTGAAGAATGTAAAAATATTGGCTATATTAAATGGCCACCTTAATTGATCTTCTTGTATTTATTTATTATGAAAAATACTTATTTATTCATAATTATTATTTTATACTGTCTGCAAAGCTATAAGCTCCATGGGAAGGAGCTGTGCCTGCTCTGGTGATTGTTGTATCTCTATAATCCAGCACATCACCTAAAACATTAGGCATTCAGTAAGCACCTATTGATTGATGGAATGCTGAGAATCTAATCCAATAGCAATGATTCAAAGTTTTCTAGCCATTTGATAATTTTCCAGCCTAATTTATGTAATTTTACTTTCAGTTGAAGGGCTCCCATCTCTCAACCTTGAATGGTGGTTTTATAAGAAAACCATCACTTTAAAAAAGAGAAGTATCCATCTGTAAAGTCTTAGGGCATTTTTCTTCATCCCCCCCCCCTTTTTCTTACCCCTCAAATAAAATCCCTGCCAAGTGAAAGAAATGCAAGGAAACTCAAATAAGTTGCCAGAGGCAAGTTTATTAACATTTTCCCAAAGCTTATCTTCTTTGAGCTGTTTATTTTGGATCACCATCCAAGAGACAATTTTTTTTTTAAAGATTATAGGAAAAGGCTTGGCCTGTAAATCTGAGTTTGCATGGATAAAAGCAAGGAATGGGGTTTAGTGAGGAAGAGTGTTTCCCCCAATTAAAATATTCTTAGAAATTATTTTTGATTATGCAATTTGAGCAGTAAGCCCTAAAATTATTATGTAGGGAGCTTCAATCATCTCAAAATAATATCTGAAAAGTATTAATACCCAATACATACTACAGTTACTGGCATGTAAGAGGTGCTCAGTAAATGGATGTTTATTGAATGAATTATGGAATGGGTTTGCTGTTTTAATTTCATTAATATGAAAAGGTTGCTATCATGGAAAAATAATTGTAGATGATTATCTATAAGTAAAACAATAAAATCCATAATAATAATAATAATAGCACTTCTTATGTAGTGCTTACCATATGCCATTCCTGGCACATGACCCTATGTGCACATACAACCGAGAAAACAAGCTGATTTACCTAAGATCACACAATAATGGCAAAGCCAGGATTAAAACCCAGGAAGTGTGGTGCCATAATCTGTTCTTCAAAACACCATGTACTATACTGCATTTAGTAGCCCTAAATTCTTTTAAAAGTCATATATTATTCATATTATATTAATTTTAAAGTTAATTTAAAAGACAATATTATTATATGTTATATTAATAATATAAGAAGATATATTTTTCTAGCAATGGAAGAACTTGTATCATAGATATAAAGCAGTGGCCACCAGAGATTCTGAGGGAAGGGGGAGGGAAGAATAGGCGTAATATGGGTCATTTTAGGGGCATTGGAATTGTCTTGCATGACATTGCAATTATGGATAAAAGACATACATTTTGTCAAAACCTATAAAATTGTGTGATGCAAAGTGTAAACCATAATGTAAACTATAGACCATGGTTAGTATCAGTGCTTCAATATGTGTTCATAAATTGCAACAAATGTATCACACTAATGAAAGATGTTAATGGGGGAAGGGGGGGAAGGGGAAGGGGGTACATGGAAATCCCATATATATATATATATTTTTTTTTTTTTTTTTTTTTAGGAAAGACCAGGGATTGAATCCAGGACCTCTTATATGGGAAGCAGGTGCTCAACCACTGAACTACATCTGCTCCCCTCCCTTATATTTTTTAAATCAATTTTTTGATACATATCAATAAAGCATACAATTCTTCCAAGGTGTACAATCAGTGGTATTTGCTGTAATCACATAGTTGTGCATTCATCACTTTAATCATTATTAGAGAATTTTCATTATTTTGATAATAATAATAATGATAATAAACAAACAAACAAGCAAATTCTTCTCCTCTCAATCCCTCTATGCTTCCCCCACTGTACATAGCTGCTGTTTCTGGCTATTCTATCCAAAGTGTATAATCAATGGCTTTTAATATAATCACAATGTTGTACATTCATCACCTTAAAAATTTTAGAAAAATTTCATTACTCCAAAAAGAAAGACTCCAAACACCTTATCGTTCCTTCCTCAGACCTACATAACAACTAATCTCCTTTCATCTTTATGATTTGATTTATATTTACATTTTATAAAAATGGAATCATACAATATGTAGTACTCTGTATCTGGTCTCCTTCACTTAGTATAATGTGTTTTTTTTTTGTCTGATATTAACATTGTGTGGTATTAACTTACATTTGTTCAACTATAACCAAAAATGGTCTTATATAGGCAATTCTACTCATATTTATATTTCA
>PVKH010016315.1:0-15784 GCA_004027955.1 Chaetophractus vellerosus
ATCTCCTCTCTGCTTCTCTCTAATCTCTGCTTCTACTTGAGACCACCCCCACCGAGGGGTGGGGCTCAACATCTCACTGACGTGGCAATTAACGCCCTACTCATAGCTTAATCATGCCCAGATGAACAGATGAGCTTACAAACATAATCTAATTTATATTTTTGGAATTCATAATTAATTCAAACTCAAACCATCACACGTGGACTTGGGTATGGGAAGAAATTTATGCTTTGTGGCCTGGTAACTGTAAGCTTCTACCCCAAATAAATACCCTTTATAAAGACCGACCAATCTTTGGTATATTTCAAAAGGCACGCCTGCGGCTGACCAAAACAGGGGTAGACAGGGTACACTGCCCTACGTATTAATAACTTGTATGTGAAATGAATAGTAGTATAGTAAACTTCAGAAATTCCCAGTTCCTTAAATAAGGTAATTAGTATTATGAATCTATAAAAGGGAAAATAATACGTACAGAATTTCCCCAAATTATTTGGAACTCTGATTAACATTGGCAAGAACGAGTGCTTCTCTAAATGCAGTTTGTATAACTGGTGAATTCTCAGGATGACAAGCACTAAGATGGCTTCTTTTGACTCCACCAATTCTACTTGTTATTTCAAGCTTTGAAGAGCAAGGCCCAGCATCGCTGGCTGTCGACTTCAACTGTCAAGACGTACGTGGATAGAGACAAGCCAAAGAGAATTTCAATTCATCAATAAATTTTGTTGGAAAATCTATACTCTTAGTAAATCCAATGTATCACATTAATAAGAGAAGATCACAAATAGATTAAAGCTATTATTAATGGATTGCAATTTAGTTTAGAATTGCATAATCTAGCTGCTCACCCAAGGTGCTGTCCTAGAAAAATAACACCAACATAAAAAGAATTCATCATTTGTCTGCTAATTGACAAAGATCTCTGGTGTAAACACTGCAGCTGAAATTTAGAAAAGTTTTCATCACACACCTGTAATCAAAAATTACTGGTGATGAGCTGAGGCCTTTTTTTGTACAAAGGAAAATTACCTTGGAAGATAGAAATGTCAGAACTCTAAAAAAGTCTGTGGATGCTAAAGGATTTTTGTCTTTGTATAGTTTGTGTAATATGTCATGGGATTAAGTTTTATATATTTTGAACCCATCCCCCAAGAAATTGATCTTTTTAAATATAGTTAATCCTCTTCTAGTCTTATAAATTATGACATTTCCAAGCATAGATTTTAAATGAGTCACTCATGTTTTCTTTTTTTTTTTTAAGACTCTGTAGTCTGAAATGAGTAAAAATAAATTTTGTGCAAAATCTTGATTAAGAAAAATTCCTTTCTATTAAGTGAAGTGTTGTTTCTTTGGCCCTCTGTAGAAACATAGCTACTTAGTTTCTCCTTGACCCCACTATGAGATTTAAAGATGACAGTTTCCTCTTTGACAATGGCTCCATGTGCTCGGCTTATACCATTTGCTGCCTGGGATATGGCTTCTTCATCTCATATAATTCTGCATTGGCCAATACTAATGCTTTGTATCTGTACCATGTCTACATAGCACCAGTGCTATACTTTCCTCAATCTTTTAAAAAAAGATTCACTTTTGATATTTAATAAAGATATGCAAATTTAATATCCATGAAGTAAAATTAATGAGTGTTTTGATACTTATTAAAATATGTAAAGTTTTCTAAAAAGACACAAAAATAGTTGGTCAAATTATCATTTCACATATCTTAATGTTTCACTTACGCTTTGTGAATTGTACTTTGAGAAATAATGATCCACTTGATCACCTTTCATTGCTGAAATTCATTTTGAGTGATAAAATATTATATGAGAACAAGGTGGTATTGAGTGAATATCATGGGCTTAGCATGTTCTGGCTGAAGAAATTAACAGAATGAGAATATATAACATAGAGCAAGATTTATTACAGAGATCATTAGACTCATGGATCAATAAGAGAAGGTGTCCAAATTCTAAAATCTATGATCCAAATAGTTTAGAGAATAGATTTCATAAAATTTTGTTTCAAATGTTTGTGCTGTATATCTTTTTCTGAAATAGAAGATGATTCATATATACATTCTCATATGCTAGGCCATTCTTCTCTTACCTAGTCTGGAGCAAGATGGAAACAATCTTTCCAGAATCTGATTTCCTTGGTTTACACTCATGGACATCTGATATGATTTGTGTGCATTTTTATTTTTCCTTTTAAAGAGCAGGTTTATTTTCACTGCAATAATTATGACTAATAAATATCACGAAATTATAAAACTGGCATTTGAAGTGGGGAAGAAAATGGTTCAGATAAACTGTCATTACTGTCCCTCATGCATTGAAACCAAAAAATTCACGGTGATATATGAATCGTTTAACCTCATCTTCATGCAGAAATATTTTTGAAAATATTCATGGTCTAAATATGAGTCATCTGAGAGTAGAAAACAAGACCTTTTTTTTCCTTTTTTCTCTTTTTTCTTTTTTTGGATTGGAGGCAAAGCTAAGAAAGTAATAGCCTCATTATTTTTGCACTGACCACCCCCGTATTAAGTGAATCTTTCATCCAAAGGATGAATCAACATTTATTACAATTTCAGAGTACATCATGTTGTATATGTTTTCAGTTTCAGAAGTGGACTGTGGACTCATATATTTCATTTCTGCTATTTTGTAGGACTAATTCTAATAGTATTTAAAAAGAATATGTTTTAGGGTATTAGTTTCCTTACTGATAAGATTCTGGCAATGATTGATTCTTGATGTTTCTAATCCATTCATAAATGTTTCAGCCTTTTTATTGCCTTTGGAAGCAAAATTAAAACCCAAGGAGTAATGTTCTAATCTTCTGAGGCATTCCTTGGGCCTATGACAGGAACATTTAAATCAATAGCAACATAGCTTCAGTGTTATAATAAATGAAGCAGTGATTTCAGTGGTTTGACAAATATTTCAAAATATCTTATCCATTATATACAATATTGATCCTACAAAATGTATAGCACAATCTTATGTTTTAATGATTATTGTGTTTGTTATGATTAGGAAGGTAATTATAATTTATACTACAGGTACTTGGTTCTTCATGTGGTGGCATGAGAAGACAAATTAGAGGTAAAAATTATTTCAGCTTATCAAAATAGACTTGTTATTCTATTTCAAAGTCATACTCCTTATTGTTTACTTTGTTTATCTTACCTTTCCTGGGTGGTTACAACTGAGTATCACTAGTCTTTAGATCAAGAACATAACCAAAAGTGATTTGAATTTTATAAACTGAGAAGTTTCTATTTTAGATGGAGTGATTTGGGGAGCTCTGTCTTAGGGGTAATATTTGAACAGAGTTCTGAATATATGAAAGAAACAAGTCAAGTGAATATCTAAGAAAGGATATTCCTGAGAAAGGCAATGACAAGGGCAGAGGCTGGCTGTGAGGCAGGAAAGAGATTGACAAGTACATGAAAAGGAAAAAGTACAAAGAACACAGCCAGCTCAGAGATGATGGTTGAAGATAAGATTGGAGGTTATGGGGAGATATTTAAATTTTATTGTAAATATGAATGAAAACACTTGGAGAGTTTGGGTAGGAAAGTGATATGATCTGAAAGATCTTTCAAAATCAGTCTGGCTGCTCATAGAGAGTATAATATATGGAACAAGAAGTAAAAGTAGGAAAACCAGTAAAGTATCCACTTCAGTAACCCAGGTAAGAGATGAGGGTAAATTTTACTAGCTTTCATCTATATAAGTGGCAATAAATGGTCACATCTAGAAAATTTTAAGCTATAATTAAAAGGAAATGCTAATGGGTTAGATATAGGTTCTGGAATAAAGAGAGGCATTTGGTCTGGACTGCTCTTTTCTAAGATGGGGAAGAAGATTAGTGGGGATTAGGTTTGGGAATGGGATAGAAGAAATTGATCATTTCATTTTGGAGACACAAGGTGGAGGTCAAGGCTGTAAATGTATATACTAAAGAATCATCAGTGAATATCTGTTGTTTAAAGGCACAGGATGGATGAAACAATTTAAAGAATCAATGGAGCTAATAAAGCAAGAAGTCTAAGGACAGGATCCCATGGGAGTGTAACATTAAGAGGTCAGGGAAGAAAAAGCACTCTTGGAAGGAGCAACCAGAGAAATAGGAGGAAAACCAGAAGATTCTGTTGCCCAGAAGTCAAGCGATGAAACCAGTTAAAGAAAGACCAAATGCAGATGAGGGATTGTGTATAATGGAGAATATGAAATGATGAACATAGAGAGTGGTGTTGATCTAAGTGAAGCGGTATGAGAGACAGCCTAGTTAGCACAGACTCAAGAAAGAATGGAGACAGCAAATGGAAGCAACTCTTTTTGAGGTGTTTTATTATTAAAAAGGAGCAGAGCAGGGAAGTAGTAGTCGGAGGGATGTAAGAAACCAAGGAAGGTAACTGTTCATTTCAAAGACCAATAAAGAAGGAAACATGTATGATTCAGGAAACAAAGGAGATGATTGCAGGAATAATACTCTCGAGTAGACAAGAGGAGCTGGAATTCAATGCACAGATGAAGGGTTGCACTTAGTTAAGAGCAGGGGCATTTCAGCAATAATAAGAAGAGGGAAGATCAAATGTATGAGTGCAGATGCAGGTCAACTGTTGATTTGTTTGGAGAAGAATATGGAAATCTCTTCTGATTACTTCAATATTTCATGTAAAAAATACTGAAGGGCATCACTGATTTTGAGAAAGAAACCAGGGGATGTGGAAATTTGGAGGGGAGGGTAGAAAGTGTGAAATAGTAGCTTACAGAAAGGAAAGGGATCCCACTAAGATAATATTGTAGGACTACTGGACAGTACTTAGAATCCACTTAATATTTGTGGTCATAATTTTAAAGTGATACCTGTTATCATGAATATATATTCTCCTTTAGTCATATTTAGGCATTTGGATGAAGGTATACACAATGTGAATACAGAAAGTTGTGTTTAATCAGGGTAAAGATTTTGCTGGAAAATTTCAATGGGAAGATGGAAGGACAACAGAGTTCAGAGTGTGTTTAAGGGACTGATTATAGTTATAGAATGTAGAACCTAAGCTGGGTAAAGGAGAATGCAAAAATACAAGTGAACTGAAAGAGGAGATCAGTGGAAGAATCGAAGAGTGTAAGAATTGTGGGGCTTGGAAAAAATGATCTAGAATTATAGAAAGTATTATTTGGAGAGCAAGATACTTGAAATTGGCATGATTTATATGTTAGAAATAATATAGTGTTTGTTAATGAAAAGTTAAGTTATGACAGTTGGAAGTGAAGCACTTAAGGAACTGAGAGACCACGGTCTTATATATTGAAGTCAGAAATAATAACAGGGGTGGTAGACACAGAAGGACAGGGAGTCATGTACTAAAATCTTCACAGGGGTGACACAGAGGTTAACATACATCTGTACCAATGATGGATGCCGGATAGTATCAATGAGGGAAAAGCTGAAGGCAGGTGCTTCTAAGAGGCATTTGGGAGGGGGGGGATGGAGAAATAAAGGATAGTCTGGAAGCATAAGCCAGGATCAAGAAACACATCTATTCTCAGCTTTGGGCCCTGGGGTATATTAGGCATACTGGGTTAAGAAGAGCCAAGAGTATGTGTTTGATGGCTTTTCAGCAGCAGTACTAGATCTGAGGGTTTCCTTTAAAACTTCTCCTCTGGGAGATGGTGGGACCCGTAAAAAGAGCATTATCAATATGTGGAGCCCAAGTAGCCTTCCCTTAAAACTTGCTGGGAGCATGCTAATAGAGGAAATGGGAGCCTCCAGGGTCAGTCTTACCTGGTTCACTTGGAGCTATATGGTTCTGCCTTGAACAATGCTGTGAAAGTTCAAGTCTAAGGTTAGGGGAAATCTGACAAGGAGAGAGCAAATGTTTCCTTATATAGACTGTGTCCTTGACCTCCACTTCTGCTCATGGGAATACTCTACCTTGCTGGAAAATGGGTACCATATATCTTCCCTTTGCACCTCCAAACCTACTCTCCATCTTTTCCTACCTTGCTCTGTGCCCTGGGTAGCTTACTTGTATGAACTACATCCACAGGATCCCTTGTCTTCTGGTTTCTGCTTGAGTTTGGCTAAAAGGAGATTGGGGGAGTAGAGGAGAGTGAAGCCATGGTATATATTTCCCCTGTTAGTCTCTTTGGGTTCTGAATGAGCTGACTGCATTCCTCACCTGAAGATCACAGAATCTGTTATATGGCCTTCTACACAGAGCTCGCTTACTTTCCTTCTGTGTTAAGTTACTTGCCCTTGCTCCTTCAAGCCTACAAGTGGTCATGATGATCCTCTATTAATAGCCCTTAGGTACTGCATTCTACCTTGTGATTTCCCTACACCCTGCCCACAGCTTTACAAATAGTAGTCTTCTGAAATTATCTACTTTGAATATTCTGTTTCCTGTTTCCTGCTAGGATAATGATAAACAGAGTAAACAGTGCTAGAGGTGACCCCAAAGAGCAGAATATTAAATGGGAATGTGGGATCTAAGGTATGTAGTAGCATGCAATAGTGCATGGGGTGTGCGTTAAGTGGTGGGAGGAGGCAAAGTGTTTGGAGATCTGTCACTGGAACCACAATTGTAGTTCTGAAGACAGTGGCACCAGCTGGCTTATTCTGAAGGCCATACATATTGATGGTTTTCTATTAGATTGCCAATAAAGCTTGTTGAAATAATTACTAGAACACCATTGTAATTACATAGCAATCGTTATCTTATCACGGACTCTGGTATAAGTTCATTATTTTGGGTGGGGCAAAGGTTTTTGGTGTTTAAGTCTCCAACTCTTCATCTGTACTCTAGGACCTCAATTAACCTTACTGAGTTCTGATATTAGAAGTTAAATTAAGGCAATTTATTACTATGTAAATAAAAGCCACCAACAGTTTCCAGTGATAGAAGAAAATGTGGCAATTACTTGCTCTGGGCAATATCTAGGAACCCATGAATTGCTCTCTTTGGTAGGTTAAATAGTGCTACAGACTGTTGATAAGAATTACTCTTCCTGTTATGCACAATTTCTACAACTTCTCTTCCCACTTTTTCCATGGTTCTAGAGAAGTAGGTGGTTGTTCAGTATATTGCTATCTCTAAATCATGTTTTCCTCTTCTATAGAATTTGACTATTATACTACCTTTTGGAGTTTTCGTAAGGATAAAATAGGGTAATGTATCTAAAGTGGCCAGCATAATACTCATAACATACCCAATGTGCAATTAAAATTCCACCCAATTCCTAGCCCCAAAATGCACCTTGGGAAAATCACCCAGGTTTTATCAAGGTCATTTATGGTTTATGTAATGAGACTGTGTGTGTATGCATGTATGTCTGTATATCTGTATATTTGTGTGTTACAGCAACTGGCATTTGATACATTTTACAGGCTTTAAAAAATATCTCCTTAATGGTGAGAAACATTGCATTAGACAGAATATTTATCTGAAACTGTAAAAATGGCTTTCAGGTCTAAAAGTTAGATGCCAATAGTAGAAATCACTGGGAGAGTTCTTTCAGCACTTTGCTTGGCTATGCAGAATCATTCAAGGAGATATTGTTCCCAACCATCTAAAGACACCAAATCTAGGACCAAAATTGCAAATATGAAATATATATCATAAAGACCAAAAATATTTCTATGTACAGCATGAAAAATTGGGACCGTCTTAGGCATTTTTATTTTTTTTTAAGGTTTGGGCCTATCATTTAACCAAGCCAATTACATTTTGAGAAGGTTTTGTTTATTCCTTTGCAAGCCTTTCATCAGTTCAAATGATAATTTGGGAAAATTAAAAAAAACAAAACCAAATTTGGTTCTTATCACCTTAAAACCAATGGCTAATATACCCTGGCTCTCCAAATTCAGAACTTGCTTAATGGATAAAAAATAAAATGAATGAATGAATGAATGAATGAATGTTCAGGAAATCACCGAAAAGCTATTTTAACTGATATTATCTTAATAAAGGTATGCCTTTGTATAAAAACACCTCTCTTTATTGCTCCCTACAACCAACAGAAAAACTCACCAAAGAAAGTTGTATTGTTTAGTGTGGTAGATTGAACCATGTGCCCCAATTTAGATGAGTTCTTAATCTGCATCCCTATGGGTGTGAACCCATAGTCCAGAGTAAATAGGATCCTTTGAAGATGTTATTTGTAGTTAACTGATGTTATTTGTAGTTAACAGAAGCGGGTTGAGTTTTAATCCAGATTACTGGAGGCTTTAGGGAGAAGCCATAGGTAGGAGCTGGAAGTCCCCAGGAACCTGGAAAAGAAAGGAGAAGACATCACCTTACAAATAAAAATATGTGTAATTTGGGGGCATTTTTGGGACTTGGGAATTGTCCTGAATGACACTACAATGACAGATACAGGCCATTATATATCTTGTCATAACTTACAAAAATGTGTGAGAGAGAGTGAAATCTACAATGTAAACTATCATCCACACTTAGTGGCAATGCTGCAAAATGTGTTCACCAATTGTAACAAATGTACCACACAAATGAAGGATGTTGTTAATGTGGGAAAATGTGGAAGGGATAGGGAATGGGGCATATGAGAATCTCCTATATTTTTTATGTAACATTTATGTAATTTAAGTATCTTTTTTAAAAATAAAAATATATACTAAAAAATAATTACAAAAAAAGAACATATTTAAGAGATACTATTTGGAGGTGAATTTTTAAATGTCTTTCTAATCAGTTGGAGGTAATGATGTAGATACCCAGGGATCATTCCTGCATCACTTAAGCTAATACTACATCAGTTTTCTGATGTTCTTCATAGAAGAATGTCCTCCAGATAAGAGCACTTTGGGGAAGGTGCAATGGTGAGAAAATTGCTGAATCATTAAAAGTTTAATATAGTTTCCATAGGAAAGATGCTGTGGTATATTCCTGGCAACATAATTGGGGAAGAGAATCAAGCCACGTAGACTGGCAGATCAGCTGAGAAGGAAATCTGATGCAAAATGGGAGCCACAGGAATCTGAATTATTTAAGTATGGTTGCTTTATTTACAAATGGACTGAACAAAATATCTCATTAACTAAAAAGTAATTTTCCAAGGAAAGATTAACTAACCACAGCACATAAGAAGAATAAAGCTAACAAATGCCAAACATTCAGCTACAACAAACTGTGAAATTAGTTTTCCTCTGCCTAATGGAGAACAAACAATGGCTTTCCATGTTCATTACTTATCATGCACATTCCTCAATGAATAATTTATTCCCACAAAAGGTTTGAATGGGCATTTTGTATTAGGTTTACTTCACCATAAAGGCAAAATTTTAACTTACATACTTTTAATTCAATAATAATGTGTGGTCTTTTATAAACGTAAGTGATAAAGTACCCTTTGTAACATTTTCTAGTGCAGTGCAACACATAGTGTGGTCTGCAGACTGGAGCTATTTATTAATAGAATGTAATAAGTACAAAAATTGCAAATTTTAGAACTTTTCTAGCAATTTGACATTGTCACAACAGCTAAGGCTATGGTCAATGGACTATTCTCATTGAATAGAATCTAGACCAATTTGGGAGCTGTAGATCTTGCATGACGAGTCCCAAACAGCATGAGCTGCATACTAATTGAGCACAGTTGGACCATATATTGGTCCACAACTGGAAAACAAAACAAAACAAAACAAAACAAAACAAACAAAACACTGGTTCTTTACCACAAACAGATGGAGAAGCACTGATACAGTGGAAATAGTATGGATTTTGGAGTCAGGAAAACTTGGGTTCAAATCCAATATCACATCCCTTATTCCATGTGATCCTGAGAATATTGCTTAACTGCAAAAAAATGGAGATAGTGATTCTCATCTCAGAAGGTCATTGAGAACATTAAATGGAATATTTTTATGCTTTACCTTATGATATATCATTTGAAAATGTTTAAGAGCAGCCTGTACCATCCCATTCTAGCAAAATAATGTTGGGGAGGTAGGGGATCTTTTGGAGAGTGGTTGATAAAGGGATTGTGTGTGTGTGTGTGTGTGTGTGTGTGTATGCAGGGTATTGGGAAACAAGGAAGAGAGGAATAATGAGGACCTAGGGCTGATATTAATGGAACTGTTCTGCCCTCAAGGTCTGATGGAAGGTAGCAATTACCAGAACCTAGAAGTAAAATTCATAAAGTCATCACTGAGAGAGAAAATTTATACGTGGATACAAACTGCTTCAGGCAAGCCCACAGCCAGGGGGATGGAGAAATAAATCCTCAGCCCTCACTTTCATCACTCCTTATGATTCCCTTTTGGCACTTTGATTGGCCAAACTCAACCGAAAGCCAGATGGCAAGGAAGCCTATTGAAGGAAGCCTATTGGGGGGAGTAGTGGCATGGAGAGATAAACACAAGATAGCCAGCATAACATGTGCATACACACAAGCACACAAATATGTGCACACATTCACACATGTCATATAAAGGGAGAAAGAGAGAAAGATGGCTGCCTAGATTCATTATATTTATCAAAATATTACCTATGATGACTTTATGCTTTTCAGATTAGTTATTTTCTATTAGCATTCATATGATTTATATATTTAGAAACAATAACAAAGATATTTTCATTGTTACAAACAACAAAAGAGGATGGATGGCAGTCTACAAGAAAATGATAGGAGTAAAAAGACATAATCCAAGCTGAGAACAGGTTTCCTTAACCCTGTTTAAGCCTACTTGACCGTCAGTAGTTCATGCAGCCTCTAATACTTTATAGCAAAATAAACCAAGCAAAGGAAAAGCTGAGAATTAGGAGGTACATTGTGAGAAACCTCCCTAAACGATGTGGAAGCAGAAGATTTGAGAATTAAAGACTCAAAAGCTATTTCCACTTGACTTCAAGTCATGAGTCAGAATACAGAGTATACCAGAACTCTATTTCCTCAAAATGAATAGAGATAACTCACTACCATGATTCCAGGGCAAAACAGGGTTAGAAATCAGGTCAACATTAGAAAAAAACGCATTTGTGTTAGCACTGTTCAGCTAACACGAATTTGTTTTATGACTTTCTGAATTGTTTTCCAAGGAAACATTTTTCTTTGCATATGTAACAACGACAAAGCAGGAAGGAGGCATTTAAAACTCAGCTCAATATCTACTTACCTTCACGACCTTGAGAGTCTCTCATATACCTCATACAGCAGCCTGAAGAATGGCAGGAATTAAGCTCACTCAGATAAAGTGAACACTCTGTAGGGACAGGCCCCTGATTTTTTTTTCAGGTAACTTTAGTGAATTGTTAATCTGGCTTTATTTACTACAATTTTAAGACCCTCACAGTGTTTCCTCAACATGGCTTTTGCCCCAATCGAGATAATGGAGTACCAATAGGCCTCTCACTCTCTTCTCCATGATGACTCACTTGTAGACTTCCAAGTAAGAGTGGACAGAGACTGCAAATAACCCCTTCCCTTTGGTTGGGCCCTCTTTTGTGTTTTTGCCTGCTACTACTGCTTTTCCGCAATACTTGATATTCTGTGTTGTGGGCCATGTAACAGCAATCTTCAACTGCAGCTTGCCTTTCCAGAAATATTGGATTTTTTACAATATGCCCAACTCTGTGCTAGGTACCATATAGACCAATGAATAATAGCTTCATGAATCTCTACCCTCATGGAGTTCAAGGTTAAGTAGGAAAGAGAAACAATAAATGCTTGCTCAGCATTACAAAAAGGGGGAAGTGGAATGCTATAAAAGTTTTGGGGGTAGGGAAAGGCTTTCCTATGGAGTGATATTTACTTTGATACTCAGAGGAGGAGGTGGAGTTGCATATTGATTAAGGATGCGGACTCAGGAGCCAAAGAGCATGGCTACTTCTTAGCTCTGTGACTTTGATGTAGTTACTTGACTTCTCTGTGCTATGGTGTCTTCATCCCTAAAATGAGAATAATTAACAGTAATACCTGCAGAATAGGAATATTGAGAGGATTGCTAGAGTGAATATCCATCAAGTACTCATAACAGTGTCCTTCTAAGCATCATATGAGTGTTTGAATATATTTGCAAAGTGGGAGAATAGTCTACTAAGAAGCAGGGACGCTGGAATGTTTGAAAGTCCTGCAGAGAGACATGCTGGTGATTTTGAAGGCCTCAGAGGCAGGTGTCCACAGGAGGAATCTTCGTCAAAACAGAACTAACCTGAGTACTAACCTACCATCAGTATTGGAGCATCTATTGCACTATAGCTTCTCAAAAGTTATTTGCTAAATAAATGAATAATTTAATGAAACTTAGCTCAACTCACATTGAACCCTACAGATGTGGCTCTCATTTTATTCAATAATTCATGCACCCATGCTTGTGTTTTGTTCCTAAATCCAGGTATTCACTTTATATCCCATTTATGTAAACTTTGTCCCTATCCTGACTGCCCCACACCAACCATGCTGAACTGTAAGAACCTCCAAATAGCCACAAAACTGGGATCCTACTTTCTTCTTCTTAAATCTTCCCCAGGGACTGAAATACTTTTCTGGCCATCCAAATAAAGAGCTACTATACTTTACATACTGTATTCTTGCAGTCTCTTCCCATATAGACTCTGTGTACACCAGGACCCCTACTCTACACCTTTTTAAGGACCTCCATGAACAAACTACTTGCTTACATGGGCAAATGGCATGTTTCCACCCTGAAAAGCAGTACATGTAGTGATTAAAGACAGATCTCTAGAGCTAGGACATGCGGCTATCACTTCCAGCCTCACGTTACTAACGTCTGTGTGCCAGTGGATTTTAAAGGGACATAAACTTGGTTAAGAATTAAGTGAGTCAATACCTGTAAAGTCCATAGGCTGGCTCCGTTTCATGGAATAACCAAAATAATAATGTCAGTGTTAACACATTCTATGGGTGATGCTACACCCCCCAGCTGCACTTCCTACTAATGCTCCTGGGTCTACCTGGAAATCACCAGAACTAATCCAGTGGTGTTTTAGGTGTCATTCCTTCACATGTAACTTTTCTAATCACCTGCCAAGGCTATCTTCACATTTTGTAATCCCTTTGGCTTATCTGACTTAGTATTTACTATCAATTGCTCAATCATGGAAACAGTTTTAAAAAGGAAAAACATATAATTCACCGTTAATATTTATCATACTTCTATTGCTTTCCACCATTTTCATTGCCTATTTGGGACCCAGGCCCTATAATAGGTGTTTCATGTATCTTGTTTGGTCAAAATTCATTTAATCATAATGTTTAATGTATGCTTATCATCATCTTTTGAAAGCTCATTATTACTGTTTTTCACTATGGTTCTTTTAAATATTTTCAATTTGAGGCTAAGAAATGCTTTCATTCTGGCTTGCCTCGGCAACTTTTGTTATCAAAACATTTCTCTAGAGTCAGCATTTCTGAATTACTTTTCTCTATGTTCAGTGATCAAGTGCCTTTTAAGTGGAACAGTTGGCATAATCATTCTAGCAAAAAGCACATTTCTGGGTAATAAGTGACCCTAAAACATTTACAACGCTAAGAGACCCACTTGCAGGAAAAGATAATCTAATGCAGTTCCTTATGTAATCAAGTGGAAACTGTTCTCCATTATTGTGGCCTGCCTTTCCTCAGGTTTGCCCAACTTGGGTCTTAAAATGGGGCCACTGGGAAATGAATTTTGCCTTCACCTCCCCATAAACACCAGCTCCCTGCAGGTCTCCCTCTTCCCCCTTTTTACTTAATCACAATTGGGAGCCCCTCGAGGGTCTTCATTACAAAACATTTTAAATTTTCTGACCAATCTTCACCTGGCAACGGCAGAAAGAGCTTGACTCTGCTAAACTCTGCCTCGCCACTAGCTATTGCCATTTTACAAGGCACCACAGACCCTTCAATTAGGTGTCTTAACTCTGCTGAGCACCTTTGCCTTTTCTAGGGATTACTACCCCTACCTTGGGGAACATGAAACCATTAAACCAATATTTCTATGCGCCTGGCAGGCTTAGCAGTTTTCTGGGCTTTGCCACCACCCCTCCTGGTCCACCTCCCACATCCCATCATGCACCACCCCCTCCCCGTCACCTCCTTGACGAGCCACCACAACCGCTAACCGTGGTGTCAGGTGCCAAGGATGCTTGAGGTCGATGGCCAAAGGACAGAAGTATGTCCCCCTCAATTTTATAATCAGTTCTGTAAATGAATGACAGAAGCCGTGCTGCGTGTACCTAGAATCTTACAGAATTTTTTTTTAAGATTTAAAAAAAAAATTTATCCCCCGGCTGCTTGTGCTTGCTGTGTCCATTTGCTTTGCCTTTTTCTGTGTCTGCTTGTCTCCCTTTGTTGCGTCATCTTGCTGCGCCAAGAATTTTCAATATCATAGCCGCTTTCTTTCTTATGTCTGATTTTCATACTCCTGAGAGCGTCAATATTTGAACCTTCATGGGCTGGGCCAAAGACAAAGGATGAAACACCATGAGTTATATTCAGGGAGGAAAAACTAGCAAGCAAACAACGAACAAACAAAAAATATTTGACCCTACGATTTAACAATTGGCTCCAAATCCTCTTTGTGACAACTTTTCTTGGGAAATGGTTCCAGGAAGAGTTTCAATCTCTTTCAAATTGATTCTTCTATTGCTCTTTCTATACACAACTTCTGCTCCCTTTTTATGTAATTAGCAACATTCATCCTTTTGAATAAGCTTCACCTGAAACTCTCTGCACTATTTACTATGTTTTAAGCAACAGCGGAGTTCAATAACAAGAAAACGCCTAACATCATATTTTGAAAATGTAAGCCCAGGTTCAGACAGCCCTCAGATCATAAATTGTCAATTTCTAGAAAAGAAATGAACATAGTAACTACTACTGAGAGTTTAACATTAGCTAGATGCATTATGTACATTGGCTGATTAGACTCTCACAAGAAATTTACTACCTATGTAGTATTATTATACCCAATGCACAGGTTCAGAAACCACAAAGCCCAAGGTCACAGAGCTAGAACCTAGCAGAGGCAGGATCCCCGTGTTGTCTGTTGGCTACTAAAAATGGCACTGAAACTAATTGTACTGGTTTTATTCTTTGAAAATTGATTAACAATCAGTAAATAAAATATACATTGATTTCTTTAAGAAGCTATATGTTGGTATAAACCAGACATGAGGGAGTTTGTGCTGGCAAATAGCAGGGCTCTTATTGTCACATTTACTGCTGATTTTAAAGGCATATCGCCCTAGAACGTGTCAGTCACGTAATCAGCAGCTGAATTGTTTTACACACAAATTGCATCTTCCAGTGTAATGTACACATTCTTATCCTCGTAACTAAGGTTCATGCTCTATTGGCTTCTCCATTTGGGGCTGTGTGCTTATTTTTTTATATATGCACACATAAATTTACCAAACACAAATCCAATTTATCGGTATTAGCATGTGCTTTCACCCTCCAATATGCTGAAAGAGACAATTTATGTTGGATACTTTGTAAAAACAGAATTAAATGGAGAATCTGAGCTAGAAATTGCTCTGTAGGATAATATATTCCCACACTCTGCCTCTTCTTTTTCCTCTCTAATATTCTAAATGGGTCAAATGAGGCTAAAGCATAACCCTGGGCTGCTCTATTATTTTAATATAATTACTAATTTGGTAGTAGCCTCTTTTATTTATGACTGGTGATTTCTTTATCTTTTTCTATTTTTTACTTTTACCATTTTGAACTAACATAATTTATCCCAGGCAGCAAATAAATCAGATGTCCTAGGTTTCCAAATTGAGTGCCCTTCCCACCTG
>PVKH010016316.1:0-15781 GCA_004027955.1 Chaetophractus vellerosus
AACATGGACTTCCTCTCACCAAGGCTGATTTGGCTAGAGCCACTGCTGATTGTCCAATCTGCCAGCAGCAGAGACCCACACTGAGCCCCCAGTATGGCACCATTCCTCTAGGTGACCAGCCTGCTACCTGGTGGCAGGTTGACTACATTGGGCCACTTCCACCATGGAAAGGGGAACGATTTGCTTTAACTGGAATACACACATACTCTGGCTATGGGTTTGCATTTCCGGCACGCAGTGCTTCTTCCAAAACTACCATCCGCTGACTTACCGAATGTCTTATCTACCGCCATGGCATTCCACACAGCATTGCTTCTGATCAAGGAACCCATTTCACAGCAAATGATGTGTGGGATTGGGCACATCCCCATGGAATTCACTAGTCTTACCATGTTCCCCATCACCCTGAAGCAGCTGGATTAATAGAACGGTGGAATGGCCTTTTGAAGACTCATTTATGGTGCCAACTAGGTGGCAATACCTTGCAGGGTGAGGCAGTGTTCTCCAGGAGGCTGTGTATGTTCTAAATCAGTGTCCTGTCTATGGTGCTGTTTCTCCCATAACCAGGATTCATGGTTCCAGGAATCAAGGGGTGGAAATGGGAGTGGCACCACTCATTATTACCCCTAGTGATCCACTAGGAAAATTTTTGCTTCCTGTCCCTATAACCTTAAGCTCTGCTGGTCTACGAGTTTTAGTTGCAAATGCCACCAGGGAACACATCGATGATTCCATTGAACTGAAATTTAAGTTTGCCACCTAGCCACTGTGGGCTCCTCTGGCCTGTGAATCAACAGCCAAAGAAGGGAATTACTCTGCTGGCTGGGGTGATGGATCCTGACTATCAAGGGGAAATAGGACTACATCTACATAATGGGGGTAAAGAAGAGTTTGCCTGGGATGCAGGAGATCTTCTAGGGTGTCTCCTAATACTGCCATGCCCTGTGATTAAAGTCACTGGAAAATTGCAACAAACCAATCCAAGCAGGACTGACAATGGCACAGAATCTTCGGGAATGAAAGTTTGGGTCACCCCACCAGGCAAAGAACCATGGCCAGCTGGAGTGCTTGCTGAAGCTAATGGGATCATGGAAAGGGTAGTGGAAGAAGGTAGTGATAAAATACTTCAACCACATGACCAGTTACAGAAACGAGGACTGTAATAGTCATGAACCCTTCTTCCTTGTTTCATTCTGAGTATGATTGTGTATGTACAAAAAATGAATTTCTTGTTTTCTTCCCCAACCTTTTCCCCTATCATATAAAAAGTTGTATTAATTTCATATCATAATATTTAAGGATGTTAAGTTTAAGAGTGAATGTTACCCAAGATCTTGCACCCTATTTTATGGGGAATTAATGCATTTCCAGTTGTAGGCAGGGGGATAAACATTGTTAGGCGGAAATATATATGTATGCTTGTATGTTATTGTTTTTACTTAGAGACTAAGTATGGTTTAGGGTTATGTGTATGGTTGCCGAGTTGACAAGGGGTGGACTGTGATGGTTATGCTAATGTGTCAACTCAGCCAGGTAATTATGTCCAGGTATTAGGTCCAGCAAGCACTGGGCTAATCATAATAGAAGAGCATTTATGGACTTCGATTACCAGTGAGTTTACTGCATGGGTGGCTGATTACATCTGCATCAATCAGGGAAATTGGATCAAGAATGGATGACACTTTCATCCAATCAGTTGACTGCCTTAATAGGGGAAGTGATTTCAGCATTCAGAGAGAATTTCCCAGCTCATCTTTGGCCAGCCAACTTCTCCCAGAAACTCATCAAAGACCTTTCATGGGTCTTTCATCAGAGCCCCTGGCTTGAACCCTCCCTGTGGAACCTGGACTTCTTGTGTATCCCCACGGTCACGTGAGAGACTTTTATAAAATCTTATATTATTGACAGATCTCCTGTTGATTCTGTTTCCCAAGAGAACCCTGACTAATACATCCAGGGATTTTAATTTTCCTACCTGTTAGGTTGCATGTGTCAGAATTGTACAAAGCTTTGGAGCTCTTCTGTCTCTCACAAGCCAGATTTCAGAAAATGGGGGTGAAAAATATAATTAATGTTGCCAAACAGTAGAGGGGCTGCATTCCAGCCTGTCTGTACTCATTTTTCTTCATATATATTTTAATTTAGCTGTAGCATTGGTGGATATTCTCCTGAGAAACAAGGGTAAATCCATGCAATCCTTGTAACTTCTAGATCCATTCCCAGTAATTTAATGTGGATAAGAACAGAAGGTCCTATGCATAGAGGTTTCACTTTATCCCACATTTATGGGACTTGCTTGGGATCACAATTTGAAGGTTGTACAATCTGCTGAAACTAAATCTAGTATGCCTTCACTTTGAATACCAACAAATTCACATAAGTAGTGCATTAGTGACTGTGAAAGCCTGTTACTTTCATGTAGACACAAATTTATTTTTTTCAACCCACGTCCCTCATTTTACCTCTCCATATTTATTATGTGGTCTTAATATATGGTTTTTAATGTTTTGTTATCTAGCATTCTCCTTGTTGTCTCACATAAAGAAGTTAATCATATGTCATTTTTCTTGCTCACTGCTATAGACAGGGATCATATTCAACTATAAATTTTCCATAAAAATTAAAAAAAATAATAAAATGGCTGATCAAAAGAATTAAGGTCACCTTCAAACTTAAATCTCTTTTGGTTCAGGATGCAATATTGTTGTGAAATTACTGGGTCAAATTTGAATTTTGTATATATGTATATATATATATTGTATATATTCCCAACTCAATTTTCCTTGCTGCAAAGATGATATAAGTTTATGTTTAAGAGACATGTCAAGGTTGAGAAGTTAGCATAATCTAGCAGGAAGAATAGGTACTAAAATTTCTCAGTTAAAAGCTATGTTTTTTGTCTCTTCCATTCATTTGATTTGTAACCTTAATTTAGCCTGTAGCATAGTTGCTTTATTGATAATGAAAGAAATATGAGTATGAAGAATACACACAGCTCAAGTATTTTTAAACTATCAAAGGTAACATAGCATGTCTTTTTACCATCTACAATCTCATTTTTTATTTAAAATTGTAAGTCAATCTGTATTCTTTCAAAAGTGAAAGAGTATCTTTTGCTTCAGAGTCACAGTGACTTGGTTATTTAGCTGGTCTTCAATTAGGAAAGGGGAATCAGAACTTGAACAAAAGCATTTGTCACCTATTTAAACCAAATAGAAAATTATGAAAAAAACACTCAAACAAAAATGCTCTTATTCTTTGAAAATAATATATGGCAAGTGCATGCAACCGAAACACAATCTGTTAGTTGCTTTTTTTTCCAAGTTGTTTTTTCATCCATTTCCTAGTCAGATGTCAACTAGGTAATGCCATTCCCTAATGGAGAATAAGAGAGAACAGGAGTGAGCACAAAAGAGAGAAATTTTGAATGGGATGTGATATATTCACAGGATCCTGAAAAAAAGTTGTAAGAAAGCATGGTTTAGGGTAGAGCATTTTGTATGAAGTAACAGGTTCTATTCAGAACTGATCTATTTAGTGTGCACATACCTAATTCCTTATTATAATTAAATTGTTTTTTTTTCATTTGTATGAAATGCATTTATTATTTTTAAGTTTTTCAATATATGCGATAATTTGAGTCCATTACATAAAGAGAATTTAGAGAAAGGTACTCCTTACTCAATAGTCTAATTAGTCCAATTGACTTATCCTTGATAAAATATTGTATATGGGATACTTAGGTAAGAGAAAGGCAATATTAAATAAAGGGATTTACATAATCTTGGGCACTGATGCCAGATTTAAAATGCTAACATCACCTTTCATAATTGAAAGCAAGGTACCTTCACAAAGAATCATTTATTAAAACGAAACCACAATTTCAATAAAGCATTAGGATTGCTGCAAAGAATGCCCCTTGGGCAGCACTCTGAAATAATGGTGAATTGCTATTCTAATCCACAATGGAACATTTTAATAAGTGTGATAAATGATTCACGGAGAGCTTCAGATTTCAATGTCAATGGAATTAAAATCAGGCAAAGGCTGGTCCTAGGTGATGGATGCTGAGGATTTTAGTGGTAAACACCTTGCAGTGTCAGGACAATAGCAGCTTATGGAACTCTCAGAGGCAAAATTTATGTCCATTTGTCAACTTGCTGCCTGAGGATAAAAATTTAGAAAGAACACTAGTTTTACTTTAACAAGTAATACACTCTTAAATTCTATAGCCCTTCAAAATGATACAAAACAAAGAAATTAAAAGAAAGAATATATAAAAGTAAATGGGTTTACATTTGGATTTAAAATTACCCTACAGCCTCAGTAGTAAAATGGATTAGGGAGACATAGTATTGTCAACAGAGCTTAAATTCTTGAATTTTTTTAAATTTTTCACTTTTTAATTAATTTTTTCTTTAGGTGTCTAAGTTTTATGAGGATGTATATACATATGTGAGGCTTCTTTGAAAAAACAAATCAAATCATGTATTTACAGGCATGATTTCCTATGATCATGTTAATAGCTAAGAACACATATTTAGAGTCAATCAGGATATATTGAAATTTTTCAAAATTCAAGGCACTCTACAGAATTGTGCATCATGTGCTCTAATGTTCAAATTTTAAAAATATACCTATGTACATTATCTCCAATGGTTTTCTTGCATATTTTTAAAAATGTTTCCAAGGAAACAAGCATCTGATTTCTGCTTCAAGTGCTTTACTCTAATATCTTCCTGCTCTTCATCCAATACATAGCATGTACTGCAGACATATAATGCTGATACATACAAAGTACTTCTGGCATTAATATGTCAGGTCAGAGTGAACTTAAATGAAGAAATCTAAAGGACTAAGCTAAAAAGAGGGCCAATGTATGTCGATGTGAATTTTTTTTCAATTTTTTTTTATTCAGAAAAAAAGTTTAAAGTCATTATGAAGATAGAGAATTTATGGTTATATATAAAAGCCACAAAAATTATCAGAATAAAGTAACTTTGAAAAATATTTAAATGTATCTGCAGTTTTCAAAAATTGTTTTTGGTTATTGTTGATACCCTAAGGCAGAGCTTGCCAAAATTTAATGCACATAGAATGATCTGGAACTTACTAAAATAAAGATTCTGATGCAGTAGGTTTGGCAGGTGGGGCCAGAGGTGTTACATTGTTTACGAGCTTTCAGGTGAAGCTGTTGCTCCTGCTGGACAGATCACACCTTGACTCGGAAGATACTAAGGACACACCAATAACTTGATCATGGGTATAAGTTACAAGAGTTTTTGAGGACTGAAAAACACCTGCCCTATGTCAGTCATAAATAAATGAGTAAAGTATAAGCTATGGATGTTTTCTGTGCAATCAGACCACGTAAGAATGGCAGCCATCTTCACATAAACTTAAGTGTTGGGCGAGTACCTATTACACCTTACCTCTACGCATGGAACAGTATTGACAGCTACTTCATTCATTATGTGTGATGATTAAATGAGATAATAAATGTAAAGTACTTAGACTAGTCCCTGCTATGTTGTAAACATTCAATAAATGATATTTTTATTAAGATGCAAAAGTCACTGACCTGGAGCTAGAAAACTTGTAAATTACATTCAGCTATTCCATTCAAAAGTTAAGATATCCTTAACTCTTTAAAATTATTTAAATTTCCTGACCACAATTTCATCATCCATAAAATGTGAAGAACAGAATACATTTCAAGTGGCTCCTAAGTTTATTAAGATAATGCATATGAAAATACTCTATAAGCCCTAGAATTATGAAAGTTTAAGGTTTACCTTTTGTTCCTTTAAATGTTAAATTTTTTTCACTGTTTTTAAATTCACCAAATATTAGTATAGATCAGGAGCAAACAAGCAACTTTATTTATTCATCATTCATCCCTTCCCATTAAGACTTTCTCAAAAAAGTTTTGGCAAAATGAAAGCAAATGAGAAATTGGTAAGATTTACATAGATTTTATTAGTGATCAGAAATGGAAATAAAGAAGAAACATACACAAGTAAATTTCCTTACTCTTGAATAATAATATATCACTGCTAGTAATACTCCATGTCTCTATCTGTACTTATAAAACTGTCATGTATTTTATTTGGGGGAAATTTAAAAAGAATCAATTCCATCATACATGAGCACTGACAAAGAAGACGTTCAGTAAATAGCTGTTGAAAATGAATTCAAATATAGAGTTTTATTCCTGACATTACTTTTCCCTTGTTATATGTCCTTTATTCTTTTTATTCTTCAGTTTCAATATAAAATGGGTCTATCAATATGGAACTTGCTACTTGGAGACATTACATTGAACTATGAGAATTAACCAAAATGATGGCAGGTAAGTGGTTTGAACTGCTTTCTAAAGAAAAGTTCTATAGAAACAAAATCCTCTCAGGGCATGAAAGTGCTTTTGAAAGTGGAGAAAAAATAGCTAAGAGAGAGAGGTTTGTAATGAGGAAAAGGAAGATCAGAAGGGAAGGGGGTTAGAGATCAGGAGTTACAGCCTCTTTCATTTCAAAGAGCTGTACCAGGCAAGGACACTGCTAACCTTTTCTGGACACAGTTAAAGGGCCTTGTATTACATATTTATTAATGACTTGGAAAAGAGAATGGTCATTCAATTAATTAAATACATGTAGGCAGGTATTACTAACCTCAGTAAAGCTAAAGCATTGGAGGTTAGAAAGTCAGGAAAGAAATAACAGAAGAGTCAATCTTGAAGACCATAAATTAGTGCATCAAAGAAAAGCCATAGTAGAATATTAAAATTAACAATCTGAAACTTATTTTTTTAAAAGTTGTATTTTCCAAAAGACCAAAAACAATGGTGTCACCATAAATATTAATGAATAGACTTTAGAAACATCGAAATACTGGACCAGTTGAAAAGAATACCTAGCTTTGTTAAACTGAATTAATTTAGAAGTTAATGTTATCTCTCTAATTCTAGATATATATGTGTAATGCAGAGGAAAGTGTCATGAAAATCTATCCAAGAACAGATTAAGTAGTTCATGATTCAGAACACCAAGCTATATGTTCATAGTATGAGAAATGAAGTTAAGAAGTTGGACTGGTGTGTCTAGACAAAAAAGAGAAAGCCTTCTCTCAAGACTGTCAGGTAAGCAGATACTTAGCAAATGTCATATCCCCATATCACCTCCCCTCCCTTATTAAATTGTACTAAAATGTTAGCAAAAACATTGGGTCATGACACTATCTTTTCTGGAAATCATAAAACTAGACCATGGTTAGTAGCAATACTAATATGTGCTTATCAATTGTAGCAAATGTACCACACTAATGAAAGGTGCTGTTAATGGGGTAAAGTGTGAGAGGGGGAGGGTTGGGGTATATGGGAATATTTTTGAAGTAACATTTATGTAATCTAAAGCTTCTTTAAAAATAAAATAAATAAATAAATAAAATGCACACACACACAGACACACACAAAAACTTATCACCTTTCCAAAACATTAAAATAAATGAGAATAAATTGTTACAGAGTTTTTTGAGATCAATTTGATAATACTTAACAAAATACACATATTTCCATTCCTTCTAACCACCCATGTTTAATTCTAGGAATTAGTCCTATATAATTATTTGCATAAGTATGATGCATACATGTAAGTTATATTTAATGCAACTTTGTTTACATAGTGAAAAAAATCAGTAATAACCTAAGTGTACCTCAATAAGGAAATTGTGATTTAATCATAGTATAGAACAGTATGCAGCAACTAAAAGGCTGAAATGACATTTCCTCTACTAACTCAAAGAACTATGTTGAATAAAAACTACCACGTGATCCACATGTCAAGAATAATAATTTAAAAATATGTGTGTGTGTGTGTTGTGCTTACAGAGAAATATCTGTAATATTATACATCAAAATTACACATAGGCCTGGAAATGTTTGAGGTGAGTAGAGGAAAGATGGTGACAAAAATGTAAACATTATTCCTTTTACTTTATTTTCACTTTTTCGTATTACTTGAATTTTTTCATGTATTACATTTATAATTAAAATGTATAGAAAATTATAAAGATGAAATCTTATGCTGGTAATTTTTAAGAGAATTTCATCTCAGAAAACTTCCCTGGAGGAAGTGGAAAAATAGTATGTAAAATGAGAGCTGTATCTGACTATATCTATCACCTGAAATATCCTCACATCATCCCTGACATTAATTGAAATTAGGTCTCTGGAAAAGCCATGACTTGAGTGTTGTTTGCTCAAAAGTAGAGAATGTAGAAAGAATAAAAAGACTGTCCAAAAAATGTGAAGCAAAGAATTCACAGACTTGGTCTTTACAATGTGAAAATGGAAAAATCAATATTTTGTTTTGAAAGAATTATTGGGAAAAAAGATAGCATTCTGAGTCCTGGCTTTCTTAAGAATTCAAGAAGATCATACTACTATATCATTGCAATTTAAGAGCTTGGATATTTTTTTTTTTAGTTTGCTTAGCTTTTGGGCATCCAACCTTTTCCACTACATAAAAAAGTGCTTCAGTTTCTTGATGGAGATTTTGTGGGGAAAAAATTCTGTCAGTACTTAATGGAGAATAGAAGCTTACTTTGTGAATCATTTGAATTTGTTTTTAAATTCATAAATGAGAGTTACAATATTTATGGAAAACTCTTTCCCCCCACTGTAAATGACGTTGTCAATGAAAACCTGGCCAAATGTAATTATAATTACACACTCATTTTAGTGTCTTCCTGCTGGGATTTACTTTCTGTAAAATCAATCAGCTTCTTTTATATAGAGATTTCGCTTTTGTTCATCATCTTTCTTATTCTCTCTGTTTCTCTTTCTCTCTCTTGTAAAATCTCTCTATTTTCCTTAAGTGTTTGTATTTTATCAAAACAATGTCAAATCTCCATAAAAAAGGGCATAAAATTTCCAGTTAATAAAGTTAAAATTATATGATATTTATCATTTTCATCTATTATCAAATATAGAGATGAATTATAACATCATCAACTTTTGTAAACTCAAAATTTATTTTTCTGATCACATTAATATGCATTAGATTGTGAGACTCACAAGGTTTAGAAAATATTTTATGACAATATGTTGTAAGACTATTCAGCCTCCTCTAGAATGCATACTTATTTATCATTCATGTCAGATTGATGAATATCTAATAAGCAGTATGAGGACTGGGTATTTAGGACTTGCTATTCTGACTATATCCTCTAACAATAATATATAAATATATGATAACACCAGGACCTTAACAAAAAGGCAATAATAATAATAATATCAATGAAAGTGTGAAGATGTTCAAAATATGTCCATGATAGTAATTGCTCAGTATATGAATCAATTTGAATTCCATGGAATATTAATTGAATTATAGGTCCTTTCCAAAAAATTTAGGTTTTTTTTTCTATACATGTCATCTTTTCATTCATTCAGAAACTTGAACATGAATTTTAAAGTAAACTTCCATGAATTTATATTCACTGTTTTGCATTTTTAAACATTAGTAAATATCTGTGGTGGTTTGGAGCTGTGTGTGCTCAGAAAAGCATATTTTTAAACTAATGCCTGCGGGTATGAACTCATTCGAAGAATGGCCTTTTTTTTAAACAATTTTTTTTTATTTTTAAAGAAGCTTTAGACACATAAATGTTACATAATAATATAAGGGATTCTCATATCCCCCACTCCCTTCCCCTCCCACACTTTCCCACATCAACAAAATCCCTCATTAGTGTAGTACATTTACTACAATTGATGAACACATATTGAAGCATTGCTACTAACCATAAATTACAGCTAACATTATATTTTACACTCTATCCCAGACAATTTTGTAGGTTATGACAAAATATGGAATGCCCTGTATCCATCACTGCAATGACATGCAGGACAACTCTAATGTCAAGTAGGGCCTTTTGATGAGGACACTTCAGCTAAGGTGTAGCCTGCCTCAATCTGGATCTGTCTCAAACCTGTTACTGGAGTCCTTCTTAAGCAGAATGAAATTCAGACAGAGAAAGAGAGAAAGAGAAAAAGAGCCACAAAAGGAGGACCCAGAAGTTGAACATCAGTGGAACTCAGAAGAGAAGGGAGAGACCAGGAGGTGCTGCCAAGTGCCTTAAAATGTGACAAGCTAAGGACGAAGAGCTTCCAGCAGCCAGCTCCAAAATGCCACAATCTTCAGGAAGAAAGTGTCATTTTGATAATGCTTTGATTTGGACTTCTCCTAGCCTCAAAATCATGAGCCAATAAATTCCCATTGTTGAAGCCAACCCATTGCATAGTATTTGCTTTAACAAATTGGAAATTAAAAGATGAAAGCTAAAACTGAAAAATTGTGAAGACTTGAGCAGTGGGACTTTTCACTATTTGCATTTTGTATCATTTCAAATTAGTAATAATTTCCCTATAGTTGTATATATAAAATTTAAATTATTTACATTAGAAAACCACCTTTCAATATTTAAAAAGATGGTTTATGGCAAAAGAAATCTATTAGCTCTATAAAGAATATTAAAGGAGACTGTGAATACAGTAATCATGTAATTGAAAGAGTTTACTAAGTCTTGGCTTGGAGGACTGGTTGAATTGAGACTGCAATAGGAGAAAAAATGAAAAGGAATTCTGGGAATCTATTTGCTTGGAGGAAAAAAGGAAAATTTAGTTGTAATAGTTATGCTTAACTATAATTTTTTCCTGGGTTTAAAATCGTAAAATTGTGCATAATATATGCTTCAAAAAGTCAACTTATCTGAATTTCCCAATACATATTTAAATATGTAAATGGAGTTAAAACAAAAAGGAAATACTTTTAAAATTTACAATGATTAAATAAGAGCAATAATAACATATTTTCAGTTTGGTGCTTACTATGTATCCTGAATTTTGTTAGCTCTATTTACCTTGCCTAATTTAATCTTTCTTATTATGTTCTGAGATAGGTATTTACTTCTATGTCTACTTTAGATAGGACTGAGGTCTGCTCAGATATTCAATGGTAGAAACTTAAGATAATAAATACTATACAGTCACTAAAATTGGAATTGGAATATGTATACATATATTATAGAAATAATATTAATATATAATATTAATATTCTATATTAATATGTATACATTAGTATGATATAATGTTGAAATAAATACATAAAATAAGATTAAATATAATTGGTGAGCTTTGGAATTATGAATTATTAAAATTCAATTTTTACTTTCTTTATTTCCCAAATTTTCTATAAAATGGACATATATCTCTTTTCTAAAAAAAAATATGTTGGGAACCAGCTGTGGCTCAATTGGTAGGGCTCTAGTTTACTACCTGGGAGGCCCCGGGGCCACCTCAAAGGAGGCAGGCCGCCTCAGAGCAGGCAGGCTGCCGCGGAGCAGGTAGGCCGCTGTGAGCAGGCAGGCCACTGTGCGGTGAGCTGACTTGGTGGGATGCTGCAGCAGGGGGAGACAAGCAGACACAGAAGAACGCAAAAGCAAATGAACACAGCAAGAACAAGCAGCAAGGGGGGGGGATATATAAATAAACAAAAATTAAAAAAAATATGTTCAATAGATTTTTTAAGAGAAGCAGATGTTTTTTAAAACACTGATATAGAAATCCATTGTAATATCCAATTTATAAAGAAAAACATGTAGATAATATAGATATTATCTTAAGGTGATTTATACTGTTTTTCCCCTTGACGCAATGTTATAATGAATCTTTTGAAGAGAAAAAGTAGCTGTTTAGTAAAAAATCATTAAAGAGATGACAAGCTAAGGACGAAGAGCTTCCAGCAGCCAGCTCCAAAATGCCACAATCTTCAGGAAGAAAGTGTCATTTTGTAACAAAGAGTCATTTATTAAATCCATGGTTTGCTAATAAATATATATTAATGTGGCAAATTAAATATGGACACAATATTTTCATTCTCTTGTGGAGAGAATGTGTATTTGTCTCCACCCCTTTGAATCTGACATGGGCCGCTGATTGCTTTTTACCAAATTGAATACTTTAGAAATAACCTGTGCAAGTTCATGGCTTAGTCTTTAGTGGTAGCTTCCACTCCTCTCTCTTAGAACCCATCTTTGAGGAATATCATGCAGCCAAGAAGTGAGGAACAGCTGGAGGAAATTCCTTTGGTCAGCATCCTATGGACCCCTAGTCTATAGCCAGTATCAACTTCCTAACTATGTCAGCGAGCCATCCTAGAAGTTGATTTTCCAGATGTAGTTGTTCCACACAACTGGTGACACATGGAACAAAGACAACTTGTCCATTTTAAGGCCTGCCTAAACTGTAAAATCAGGAGCAGATAAATGATTGTTGTTGTTTTAAGTCACTACGTTTCAGGATGATTTCTTATGCAGCAAGAAAGAAGTAAAACATTCATACAAATAGGATGACTTAAAAGTTTGCACTAGATGTAAAATGTATATTCTCCAATGTTGATGGCTATCCTTGAATAATAAATATGTAAGCTATCTTTGCTCCCTTAAATCATTAAAAAATTTTACTCTCTTAAAATAATTATAAAGCAAGGAAAATATGCTACCATATCTTTGGATTAAAATAATTTGTATTTTGAATCCTTATAAGAATTTTTATATTTGCATTTAATCTAAAATCAATTAAGCAAAGAGAACCACTTGTTAAAGTATATAATATGTTGATGGTTCATAAAAGTGCCTTCTCCTATCCATCCCTTCAGTCTTCCTAGGGACCTTTTCCATTGACCTTTCTTGGGTCCACTACAAAATTCTTTGACAGAGTCCATAACCGTTCATTATGAGTTAAAAGATTCTCTCTTAATGTCTATTCTGATTAATTTATTGAACTGACTCCCAGACCCTTGAAGTCAATTTTATCTTTGTTGTTCTTTTTGGTCTCTGTGTTGTCCGTCTTAATGTGTAGTAAGAAGAATACTCATAATTTTATTCAAAGACAACAATACCCTTATTGGTGAATATCTATATGTTGGATATTGTAAGGAGAGGCTTTGTTTTGTTTTGTTTTGTTTTACAGAAACATGAATCAGGTCTCAACTATTTTCCAGAAATAGTCATGGAGGTTTTAAGCTGTATATACCCCAGAAAGCAATATTCTTAAATTTAATCCAGTCCAGTGG
Source organism: Chaetophractus vellerosus (assembly GCA_004027955.1). NCBI lineage: Eukaryota > Metazoa > Chordata > Mammalia > Cingulata > Chlamyphoridae > Chaetophractus > Chaetophractus vellerosus. The sequence goes on from PVKH010016316.1 coordinate 13,129, forward strand.
GTGTAAGCTTATTGTAAGTAGGAGCCTTAGATGAGGTTACTTTAATTAATGGTTGTCCCACCTCAGTCAGGATGGATCTTAATCCTTTTGCTGGAATCCTTTATAAGAGAATGAAATTCAAACAGAAGAGAAAAAGCCACAATCAGGAAGCTACATAAATGGAACTGTAAAGAGAAAGGAGAGATCAGGAGATGCCACCATGTGCCTTGCTCTGTGGCTGAGGAGCCAAAAATTGCCAGAAGCCAGCCCCAAGGACCAGTCTTCAGGAACAAAGCATTGCTTGATGATGCCTTGATTTGTACTTTCCTTTTCACCTCAAAACCATAAGCTAATAAATTTCTATTGTTTAAACCAACCCATTTCATGGTATTTTCCTCAGCAGTCTAGGATACTAATACAGCCATTGAAGTCACATTACCCATAGCCCTACAGCAGTTTTTCCATTGAATCTGAAGAATGGTTTTTCCCATGGACTTGAAACCCTGTTTATGGTATATGATATACAGTTATAACACAAAAAATTAATTAAGTGCCATAGGAAAGGTAAGAATCATTAATTATGTAGGGTCAATCAAGAGAGAGATCTCATAAGAAGGGGCCAAAATGGATGAATTAGAGGGAGGATAGAGCAATAATTTGAAGTGTATGGTCTGGAGTAAGAAGCCCCAGATTTATAATGTGTCATTACCACTCTTTAGCTTGGAGATCAGGAAAGTTGCTGAAATTTGTGCTCTCAACTATCTTAATAATTGACTTTGCCACATAGCGTTATTTTAAGACTGAATTGGTAATTGGAAGAGATAGAGCAATTAGAAACATTTAAATATTATTGCTATTGTTATTACATTAGTTAGTGTTGTGGAAGTTGATTTGAGATTTGAGAAGTGTCATAAAGCCAGTGTATGAGGAGCATCTTTCTACCAAAAAGTTTAATATGAACAAAGACTTGTGCCTCAGGAGGGCAAATTGTCTGGTTGAAAATAAGATAAAAGAGTAAATAGGGTAGAGAAAGCTCATATGTTAGGCTGAAGTCACACTGCAATACTACTTAAATGCCAGGATCTATAAGTTGATGGACAATGAGGACTTGCTTTTTAAAACATTTTAATCAGGTGAATGATAGGTCTGGAGTTCCTGTAGTATTTTAGGCAGAGTAATCTGGAAGTGGTTTACACAATGAGTAGGAGGCAGATGGAGAGAGGTAGAGAAAGCAACTCCATGTCCCTTGGAATACTCAAGATATGGCAGTTTGAAGTTTTTGCGAGTCCCAGAAAAGATCATTTTCTTGGCGCTAATCCATTCCTTTGGGTGTGGGACATTTTGATTGGACTAAATTTAGTTGGGGGCCTTTGATTGGAGTACTTAAGTGAGGTATGATGCAGGATGGGACTTGGCCTTCTTCCTGGGGTCTTATATAAAAAGGTAGACACATTCAGAGATGCACAGAGAAAGAGAGCTGCCATTTTACCCCATAATGTGAGAGAGGACTCTAGGATCACCTACAGCTGCTGAAAATTAGAGAAACCCCGTGAGTCTGAGAGAGCCCAATGGCTGTAATCAACAGAACAGTTCAAAGCTGAAAGAGACAGACCTGGAGGAGAGGGGACAGATGAGTGAGTTGCCATGATTCCCTGCCATTGCTTGGTCAGCCATAGTTGAGCTCCAAGAGAAAGCATCTTTAGATGACACCACCATGTCCTTGATTGCCCTAAGCTGCAATTCAGTGAGACAGCATCTCTGATGTTGCCTGATTTGGATGTTTTCACAGCTTCAGAACAGTAAGCATTTACCCTAATAAATTCTTATTGTAAAAGCCAACCAATTTTTGTTATATTGCATTGGTGGCCTTCAGCAAACTAAAACACAAGGTCAGAGGTTTTCAAACTATGATCTATAATAATGCAGAGAGATGAACATATGAGAAAGGTAGGTTATACCTTTTTCAAACCGATTCAGTCATAATATTGAACATAATGGATTTCTGTAAAAAACTGTATTGTTGAAGTTTAGTCATTAGCACTCAAGAATGAATGGGAGGGGGAGTGGATGTAGCTCAAGTGGTTGAGCACCTGCTTTGCATATACAAGGTCCTGGGTTCAGTCCCGCATATGTCCTAAAAAAATAAAATGACAGGTTAGGAAGTTGACATGGAATCACTGACCGAACTTTTAAAACATTTGGTGACATGTAAAGAAAAAAATACTAGCTGAAAAATAAGCCAATTAAGATTTTAGAAGAATGGAGGGAGGGAGGACAGGTCTGGATGTGATACGTGCATCCCCAAAAATGAATAATTAATAAGCACAGCAGAAAAATGCCCTGGTCCATAAATGTTTAGTGCCAACTACATGCCAGGTACTATTTTAAGTGTTGTGCTGTGAATTAATTCTTATATGCCTCAGGATAACTTGATGGTATCAATTCTATTATTTTTATTTATTTATTTTTATTTTATTTTATTTATTTTTTATATATCTATGTACATTTTTAGGATTCATTGATTACACACATGTTACACAGAGATTCCAGGAGTACCCATATGGCATCCCCCACCCCTCCCACAACCCCCAACATGCACATCCCTAAGTGTGGCATAACGCCTCTGTTAGTTACACACGTTTTGGGGCTTTGCCATCAGACATAGATCACAATT
>PVKH010016317.1:0-15782 GCA_004027955.1 Chaetophractus vellerosus
AAATAAATCTTTAAAAAAATAAAAAAATAAAAAAGTAAGGACTTGTATGCAGAAAACTACACCATATTGTTAAAGGAAATCAAAGGAGACCTAAATAAATGGAAGAATATTCCATGTTCATGGATTGGAAGACTAAACATCATTAAGATGTCTGTCCTACCCAAACTGATACACAGATTTAATGCAATCCCAATAAAAATTACAACAGCATTTTTCACTTTATTGGAAAAGCCAATTATGAAATTTATTTGGAAGGGCAAGGGGCCCTGAACAGCCAAAAACATACTGAAAAGGAAAAACAAAATTGGAGGAATCATCCTACCTCACTTTAAAGCATACTACAAAGCTACAAGGGTCAAAACTGCATGGTATTGGCACAAGGCTAGACATACTGACCAATGGAACTGAACTGAGAGTACTGATAGAGATCCTTGCATATATGGTCAACTGATATTTGATAAGGCCACCAAGCCCATTCAACTGGGACAGAATGGCCTCTTCAACAAATGGTGCTTGGAGAACTTGTTATCCATATCCAGAAGAATAAGAGAGGATCACCATTTCATGCCCTATAAAAAAATTAATTCAAGATAGATCAAAGGCCTAAATATATAAGGACAAACACCATAAAGCTCCTAGAAAATAACTTAGGGAAGCATTTATGAGATCTTCTAGTAAGAAAGTGGTTTCATAAACTTCCATTTACAATAGCAACTAAAAGTATCATAAACTTTACGCCAAATGCACAAGCAATGAAAGAAAAAATAGATAAATGGGACCTCCTCAAAATTAAAAACTTTCATGCTTCAACGGAGTTTGTCAAGAAAATGAAAAGGCAGCCTACTCAATGGGAGAAAATATTTGGGAACCACTTATCCAAAAATGGTCTAATAGCCAGCATATATAAAGAAATCCTAAATCTCAAAAATAAAAAAACAAAGAACCCATTTTAAATATGGGCAAGAGATGTGAATAGACACTTTTCCAAAGAGGAAATCCAAATGGTTAAAAAGCACATGAAAAGATGCCCAGCATCACAAGCTATTAGAGAAATGCAGATCAAAACTACAATGAAATATCATCTTACACCTATCAGACTGGAAGCTATTAAAAAAAAAAACCCAGAAAATGACAAGTTTTGTTAGAGAGAATGTGGAGGAAAGGGAACTCTTGTGGAGGATAATTTGGTGGTTCCTTAGGAAGCTAACTATAGAATTGTCATATAATCCAGCAATCCCACTGTGGGATATATTCCCAGAAGAACTGAAAGCAGGAACACAAACAGATAATATGCACATACGCACACCCATGTTCTTAGAGGCATTATTCACTGTTGCCAAAAGTTGGAAGGAAACCAAGTGTCCATCAAAAGATGAATGGATAAGCAAATTGTGGAAAATACATACAAAAGAATGTTACTCAGCTGTAAGAAGGGCTGAAGCACTGACACAGGCAACTTGGATGACTCTTGAAGACCTTATGTTGAGTGGAGTAAGCCAGTCACTAAAGGACAAATACTGCATGGCCTCACTGATATGACCTAAGCATACTGAACAGATTCACAGAGATAAGGAGTCTGGAAGATAGGTTATCAGGAGACAAAAGGGAATTTGGTAAGCCAATGCTCAATATGGGCAAAACCTATGAAAAGGTAGAAGGGGGTGGTTTGGCAGTAGATGGAGGTGAGAGGGGTGCAGGAATGTGAATGGGGTCAATGGTGCTAGAATGTAAGAGTGAACAGGGTAGTGGAAGTTGAGTTGGACTATCCATGGAACTGAGGGGAGGGCTAGAGGAAGGAACAGGTAAACTCTAGGGATTTGTAGGTCTGTGATTGAAACTACAAGGGTGGGATTATTCTTAATATTCTTTTGGCAAATATGTCAGGGGTGGGTCACTGGTGCAGGGCATCAGTGGTGGGGTGATGTGTGGGAAAGGGTACACCTGGGGCATGCATCTGTGGAATGTGAATGTGTTCATTTTGTCATAGGGTGTTATCTCAGTGGGTGGAGATAACAAGAAAATATTAAACTCCTATCCTGGGGAGTCCTGCTACATTTTCAGTGTGGCAAGAATCTCTAGAGTACATGGGCAGTGCCTAGCGAAGGAAGACAGAACAATACACCGGGCCCTTTATATTGATGCTTGTACTTATGAACCTTGTTTTTGGGAAATAGAAACTTAGCCTAGAAATATGTAGTGTTACTTGATTAAATAATAATTAAGGCATTGATTGGGCTACATCAGGGGGCAAGGACTCACAGAGAAAATTACTTGGCAGAGTAAAGGAGTTAGTTGGAGTTTTTTTTGTTTTGTTTTGTTCTGTTTTTGTTACATATCCCCCCCTTTCTGCTTGTTCTTGCTGTGTTCATTTTTGTGTTCTTCTGTGTCTGCTTGGTCTCCCCCCATTGCGGCAATGTACCAAGCCAGCTCACCATGCAGGCAGCTTGCCCCGCTCACGGGTGGCTCTGCTCTGCTCGTGGGCGGCTCTGCTCTGTTCGCGGGTGACTTGCCCTGCCCGTGGCAGCTTTGCCCTGCCTGTGGCGACTTTTTGCCCTGCCCATGGCAGCTTGCCCTTTCAAGGCAGTCTGCCCGCTCAGAGAGGCCCCCAGGAACTGAACCCAGGGCCTCCCATGTGGTGAACTGGCACCCTATCCACTGGGCTACAGCCGGCCCCTAGTTGGAGTTTATGCTGGATTTTTGAGCTGGAGCCCAGGAAGTAAACACACAGGAGAAGAACATAGAGGAATAGAAATGGCCCCACAGACATGGCAGAAGTCCCAGGAAGAGAGATGAGCCATTCACCTGATAGTTTACAGCTGGCCTTGTGGTGAGAGCAAAGCAGCTGAGCCCAGGGAGAAACAAGCCCTGGGAGAGAGACGAGATTTATCCCAGCCTACAGCTGACATTGGAAGAAACTGGGACCATGGAGCCTTAAGAGGAAGACTGAACCCTTCCAGACATCGCCCACCTTCTTGCGTCAACACATGGCAACAGATGTTGGTGAGGGAAGTAACTTATGCTTTATGGCCTGGTAACTGTGAGCTTATACCCCAAATAAATACCCTTTTATAAAAGCCAACAGATTTCTGGTATTTTGCATCAGCACCCCTTTGACTGACTAATACAACTGCCTAAGAGTTACCTCCTGAAAGCCTCCTTGTTGTTCAAATGTGGGCTCTCTCTGAGCCAAAGCAGCATATAAACTTACTGCCTTCCTCCCCCTCCCACCCCCGGCATGGGACATGGCTCCCAGAGATTAGCCTCCCTGGCACCGAGGGATTCTTACCAAGCACCAACTAGCAAAGCTTTTGGAAAAAGACCTTGACCAAGAGGGAGAAATATTAAATACAAATAAGTTTTATGGCTAAGAGGTTTCAAAGTGAGTCAGGAGGTCATTCCAGAGGTTACACTTATACATGTCTTAGGAGTAGCTCACTGTCTTCCACAATAAACAATACCTCAAGCAGGGGTACTACTGAGGGCTCTTGAGACATTTAGATACTATATAGGCAGGGCAGACAACCCCAGGAAATCAGCATCCTGTCCATGGGCCTTACCTTGCAATATATGATAACCTATCTTCCCAATTATCAGAGTCAGATTCACTTATAATTTCCCTACACATGGCTCTTCTGCCCCTTTTATTGGAACCTGTAATTAGCATTAAACTCATTAAATATATGTCCCAGATACTTAAATCATTGGGTTGTTCATATGCCGGTTGAGCCCTAAATCTCAGCAGAGTTGCAGCCAAAACCTATTCTCCAGTTCATCAGACTCAACCAGGACAACTAACAAAAGGACGATGATGACAACGCCCATCCCAAGAAGCCGAGATATCTGCAACTGCAAGCAAGACAGTTCCATCTATCTGCCCCATGGGGCCTAAGCCCCCTCTCATCTGGAAGCAGAGTAGGCATCACCATCCCCAAATCCTCATGACTGAGGAATAAACAAACATAAGGGGGGAATGGAACTATGGGCCAAAGTAAACTTATTATTATTCTAGTAATGGAAGAACTTGTAACATTGATTTAAAGACAGTAGTCACCAGAGCTTCTGAGGGGAGGGAGTGGGAAGAATAGGTGTAACACGGGACATTTGGGGGACATTGGAATTGTTCTGCATGACATTGCAATGACGGATATAGGCCATTATACATCTTGTCAAGACCTATAAAATTGTGTCATGCAAAGTGTAAACCATAATATAAACTATAGACCATTGGTAGTAGCAATTCTTTAAAATGTGTTCATCAATTGTAACAATTATACCACACTAATGAAAGGTGGTGTTAAGGGGGGGTATTGCGGGCAGGGGAAGAGTGAAGTATATGGGAATCCCCTATATTTTTGATGTAACATTTATGTAATCTAAAGCTTCTTTAAAAATAAAGAAAAAATACATTTAAAAAAGAAAAAATAAATAAAGGTAAGTACAGTTCTACTGCCTTTGTGAACCTTTTTCTTTTTTAATCTATTGGCCTTCCTTCTAGTAAAAACTCTGGACCTTTCTCCAGACTACATTATTAACACTTTGCCTATTATAAACAGTAAAACTAGTTTTCCCAGTTCGTTGTTTTCCTACTTGTTTTATTTTGGTTTCTTTTTTCTGAGTGTAGAAGTTGTTGACTTTGACATGGCTAAATCTGCCAGTTTTCTCTGCTGTTTACTGTATAGTTTTAAAGCTCCAAGTTGCAATTCTTCCATAGGTCTGACTGAATTTAACCTTGTAAAGCACAATGCACCAAACACACTGTCTTGATGATGAGGCTTACCTCCATAAACACTAATTACTGCATTTTGTAACAGATAGTAAGAAGGTTTAGAGAGCTACGTGGGCATGTCTGTCCCTACATTAAATGGCCCTAGGCTGTTATGGCTTAATCAAGTACTTCCTATCTTGTCATCCTGTCTGCTATTATTTCTCACTTTTGTCCAGGAGACCTGCTCACAAAAAACACCCTATTCCCCTTTCCTATGTACTGAGTCTATTGTTCTGTGGATTAGAAAGCAGACTTATTAAGCCTGCTAGAGCTTAAATCTGTGTATAAGACCAAAGAGGTTTTGAGTAGAGCATTCGCACTCCCCAGTATATAAAGTACATATGCTTGCATACATGCACTTGGCCTCTTTGGAGGACACAGGTTCTTTACTCAGGTTCAGATGGCTGGACTGTCCCATACTACTGTGCTAGGACTCCTCTTCACTCAGCTCTCATCAACTTCATTAGGAACTCAAAGAGAATGACAACTTAGTCATTAGATAACCTAGATACATGTGGCCACTACTCCCTCCTGTGCCCAAAGCAGACTTTGATAAAAGATCATAGCACTTTGTTTTTTAACTGAACATAGTATGCCAGCAAATTCTATTTTTTTATGGTCAAAAACTTATATTTAGAATTAGCCAGCTGGACTCAGTTTAGACGATCACAATTTTGTTGGCAACATCCAAAGCATCATAGTCAGGAGCCAGTTGAACATATACCTTCTTTTCTCCATCAGGCCAGATAAGGGTGTCTTCACAGCTTATTTGATTTGTTGCTTGTTGGCCTTGGCATCCACAATGAACACAAGAGAGTTGTCTTCAATCTTCTTCGTGGTTGATTCAAGGGAAACTTTGGTCATAGCATAGTGGTCAAGCTTGTTTCTCCAGGGGACATTTTCAGAGGACATTTGGGCTGTCTTCTGAGATGCAGCATCTTAGGCTGCCTGAAGGTGGGTGATGTGCATCTAGATCTTCTTGTGGCTGTGGACACCTTTCAGTACTGCCTTCTTGGCTTTTAAACTCTTTGCTTTGGCTTCAGTTTTGGGAGGGGCAGGGACTTCCTTCTCAGCTTTCAGCGCCATCGTCGTGGAAAGGGTTGCCAAGGTTGATTCCCATGGGCTTATGCAGCCCACAGAATTCTTTTTGATAGCCCCTTAGTAATACAATAACAATGTCAGAATTGTCACTTGTAAAACTCAAGTTTACAAACTCAAACATGGTCAAAAGCAGGGGTCTTTAGATGCTATTAATGAAGGACTGTAGTTGTTTCTTATTTTTATAACTTAATTAATTATATTTAAAATATATAATGCTACATAAATTTCCATTAAAGGATAGAAAAGAAATTAGTGACATTGGTTACTTTGGGGTGAAAGGGGAACTTTCCACTCTACCACAATACCTTGTGGATTTTGAACGTGACTGTATTACTCTGTCAAAAAAAATTTTTTTTAATCTTTTTTAAAACTGAATAATATAAGTTAAACTTACGAGGACATATCAGAAGCCAAGTAATCAGGGAAGTACCATTGCATAGTCTACCTGGGCTGGAGAAAACAAAGCCTACTTTTTCAATCATTTAGCTTTCTATCTTCAACATCTGGCTTCTATCTCACAGTCTCTAAGACACTGCTTCAGTTCCAGCCATAATGTCCATATTCCAACAAAGAGAAAGGGGAGAGAAAGGACAGCACAATCCTTCCCCTTAAGGACACAACACAGAAGTTACACATTTCAATTTTGTTCACATCACAGTGGTCAGAACTTGGTCACATGACCATACATAGCCACAAGGGAGTATGGGAAATACAGTCTTTAGCTGGGCAGAGGGGTAGCATGTACTCAGCTAAAACATAGGGGATTCTATTACTAAAAGAGAAAGGAGCATAGGTGTTTGAGAACAAACTCACAATCTCAGTCACAAATGATTAACACAAAATTCAAGGTAGCAGTTAATACTGGTGGGAGGGAAGGGAATGTAATACAGGGCTTTAGAAGTTGGCAACATTTTATTTAATTTGGGTGGTTACAACATGTGGTTTATTTTTTCATTGTTATTCCTTTCTATGTATGTCTCTAGGCTATTCCTTGTATACATTTCACAATTAAAAAATATATATTAGCGTTGTCGAAGATGGGTATGGATGCATGGGAACTCATTACACTATTCTCTCTACTTCCGCATATGTTTGAGAATTTCCAAAATTTTTCATGACTCTTTGAAAATAAGCTAATTAATTTTGTGTCCTCTAGAGTTCATTGGGGGTGAGGAAGATTAATTCAGACAAATTAGACATCTGAATTTTGGTAAAAATTTCCTAATTTTTCAAAACCCTGAAAGCCAAACAAGGCAAGTTTGCAAACTAAATTCAGTGAGTCACCAATTCCTAGTTCAAATTTTTATGGAGAAAAATGTCAGTTGACTTATTTTATAAAGATGTTAAAAATAAAATTTGGCAAGTTACAGGGTTTAAATAATTCCAATTTAGAGTTCAAGCTTGATTATTTCTCAAATGCATTCTATTCCTTGATGATAATTCAGTTAAATTTTTTTAAATCTCAGGCTCTTTCTTACTACCCAGCAGATGCAGGAGTCCAGCTTCCTTCAGAAAGGTTGGGAAATATTTAGGGAATCCAAGCTGTGGTTAGTGACAGCTCCTGGCAAAGCTTGGGCATCAAGTTGGGGAGATGTGATTGACTAAAAACATATTGTGTAAAGCAATATATGATTAAGTGCTAAATTGTATGATGCCAATTTTAGATGGTCCAGAATGGTAGGGCAGGCCAGCACAACCAGAAAGAAAGGGTGTTGTGCATGGAAAAGGTAAGTGTTTGCCCAGCCTTAAAGCAAAGGTACTATTCAGAGTCAGACTGTAGTAAAGGTGGAGAGATAGGGTGAGCTCGTTGTGAGCTAGATGAGCCAGCTCAACAAGAGCGTACTGAGGAAAATAAACCTGTGTAGTTAAACATGGGGCCAGACTATGAATGGCTTTTCCCCCCTAAGGATTTCTCTGCTGTTGGAATTATTTTTCCTAGGGGTTCCTCATTCCTTAGTTTGGAGAACTAACCATGTTAGGAATAGTGTGCTTGAGCAACTATGAGATATCTCTAGGGCAAGGACCTTTTGAATTCTTAGCACCTGGGTTAGAAACTGGGACAAAGGAAGTGTTCTAGAAATGTAAGGCAACTAAATGATTGAACAGCAGCCACATAGAGACAGCCCAACCCAGTAAACTATGGCCATCTCTAATAAAAACTGCATGAGACTGGTTGAGGGTTTATAATCTATAAACATCATCAATATAACCATCCCTACCATTCACTCCCATTCTCTTTAAACCCCCTTCTGCCTGATTTTTTTACTTAATGTTGATAGTGCAAAATTATAAAGAATAACCTCTTCTTTGTAATTTAGTTTATTTTTACCTAGTAAAAAATCCAAAGGCTTTGCTTAGCTCATAACTATAGATGCAGAGCTCTTCTCATCTGGATCATTTATTAACCAAACAAAAGGGAGAGTGGTCCATTGGAGCTAATAGGAAGTATTTTCATATACGACTTTAGACCATTATTTATTACATGTTTTTGTCAACCTGTCTCCCAACCCCCAAAATAAAATAAACAACAACAGAAAACCTGTTAAAAGCTCTATTTAGATTTTAGAAAGTCCTCTGACATGAACACCTTCTTGGCACAGAGTTTGCTTATTATAGTTATTTCTAAAGCCTGACATATTGGAACTGAGATTTTAAAAATTCTTTATTATATCAGAAGATAATTCATAGCTACTTATTTAGATTCTCATATTAACAAAATCATGTTTACTTTTTGATAAAAATGCAATGATTTGTACCATTCCTATGGTAGAAATCTTGTCCTAGTTTTGAGAAAACAGATTTTATCCTTGAGGAAATTCTAAGGTATAGTATATCAACTTTAGTAACTTCTAATACAATCACGGTAATTCAGCTGGCTCTAAAGAAGTTGGCAAAAACAGTATTGGAACTTAGCCAATCATATATGGTCAATGAAGAAAGAAATGAAATATAATATATCAAGTTCTAATAGCCACTAAAGTGGTCCAACCTGATACAAAAAGGTGAAGTTGTCTTTAGCATTCCTTTTCCTAAAAGGTATATCTTGATTCAAACTCTGTCTTCCTTTTTTTGTATGATTTAAACAAAAAAGTGATGAACTAAATATATACATCAATATACAGCTAGTAGCTCATATCTGCCGCTTTGAGTCTTGATTTATACCATTATTTCAAATGATTCAGAAATGGGGTTTTTTTTTATTGTCTATTTTAGATCTATAATCGTTATGTAATACAAATCTCTTAAAAGTCTTAGGAACTGTGGTGGTTTGAAATTATATGTATCACAGAAAAACATATTCTTAAATTTAATTCATTCCCATGGGTGTTAACTCACTGTAACTAGGACTTTTTGGACCTTTTAATGAGGTCACTTTGGTTAAGGTGTAGCCCATTTTATTCAGGATGGGTCTTAATCCTATTACTGGCATCCTTTATAAGAGAATGAAATTCAGAAAGAGAAAGAGAAAGCCATAAGAAGCAAGAAGCTGAAACAGAACCCAGAAAAGAAGGAAGAGATGTGGCCATGTGCCTTGCCATGTGACAGATGAACCAAGGATCACCAGCATCTAGCCCCAGAATGCCAGTCTTCAGGTCAAAAGCAATGCCTTGATGACGTCTTGATTTGGACATTTTCCCAGCTTCAAAACTGTGAGTGCAAAAATTCTCATTGTTTAAGCTGAACCATTTCATGGCATTTGCTTGAGCACCCAAGGAAACCAAAACAGCAACATATCCAGTTTAAAACCCCATGTAATTTAAAATTTTAATTTGAGGAAATTTCCCATATTGGAATGGAGACTGAAGTACCTAAGGATTTATCCAATTTAGCTGAAAGAATTACATTTTTAAATTAGCAAAAGGGAATACATGACATTTCCAAGGAAAATGTTCCCATTCAAGATGACAATATGACTGTTTAGAATGCATATGTAATGCACAATTTTTTTCTTTATGGAACATATTGAGCCAATTGCATTATGACATTATATTTCCTAACTGCTAAATGAAGCTCTTAACAGCCTTACTGGTCTCCACATTTCTGAATGAACTAAAAGACTTCCAACAAGCTTCCTTTCCAGCAGAGGAAATCCTGCTGGAGAAGCCCCCTGCAAGGATGTGTCATGCTCACAGCTTTTTATTTTGTACCCCTTTAAAGACCAACAACAGCTGTATTTCACAGGAAGTTCTTCCCCCCCGCCCCCATAGTCTGTAGGATAAACTTTGGTTGGACACAAGGTCAGCATATATCAAGCTCTGCTTTCTTATCACAGTGAAACAGCTGTGCTGACAGTGTAAGACACCACTCCCTGATACCCCAAACCTTTTTCCCCTCACGGATTCAAATATATACAGCTTCAGGTGAGTGGGCCTTTTGTGCCTTCTTGTTCTCTGATTTCCATATTAAATGTAGAAATACCTTTTAAAAGCATCAAGGATGAAATCTATTTCCCTTCTTTACCCCCCACCCTGTACATACACACCTCCCCCCCCCCACGCAAATGCTAACCAAAATGAAATCCCCAGAAAGATTTGTATTCGTTAACTGTGTTCCCAAATTGAATTTCAGGCTCAGAATAAAGACACTTGAAAATGCAATTAAATGAAATCTAATGCAGAAACGTTTTACTAAGTGGAAAAGCACCACAATTTCAAGAGGGCTGTGGGAAATCATGCTATTTTAAGACACATCTGAAATAGCAGGCAAGGTAAATTGAGGTTGTTACCAAAGGAATTCTTGAGAACATGTTAAAGAGTTACTGCCTTAAAAGAAGATTCATTGAATTCCTCTTAGAGGAATTTTTTCTTCACCTCCTCCCATACGCGGCACACAGATTCATTGACGAAAGTGAAAATATCCCTTTGTTCCAAATATCCCAGCCATTAAAATAAAATAGGAGTACGAAAGTCGAGAATATTCAACTGGTGTGCCCAAACATTATTCTACTAAAATTGCTCTAGTCACCCTAGTTCCCGTGCTATTATCTCCCCTAAGTTTGGCCAAACATATTCTTACACATTAGGGCACATTAGCCTAAATCCCAAACAAAAGTAATTTCAAGATTTGGAAATGTTGTTTTAAAGAAAATATCATAAAGCAGTGACCCATGGGCCAGCTCCTACCCACAGATATATCCTGTCTGGTAATGCATAAAGTTTTAAATAAAATTATGCCATTACTGAAAATTTGAAGATTTCACATAGACATTTAGATTCACTAATACTCCATTCTGCATGGTTAACAACTGGATGATACTTAGTAGAGAATTTAGGGTACATACCCTCCAACCTGATACAGTCCTTTCTGCTCTCTGCAATCTCTCACCCCAGTCTGCTTTGTAAATGTGCACTATGTGACTGTCTCTCCTAGGCATTTATTTGCCTTTGGGACACCCTGTGCAGGTGAAAGAGGAATATAGAGAAAGAATGACATGCTTGTTTGCCTGAGTTGATCAACGAAAGTTATAGTAAGAAAGCCCATGACCGGCAAACCTCAAAACTTTTGATGTCACACCTTCTCTTTTTCAGTATTGAAGTTCTATGCCCAGACTGTACTTTTATTGAACAATACAACCAGAATGTTCTACAGTATCTTGTCTATACTAAATTATCAATAAGTAATCATCCTATTACTATTAATTTAAAAAATGGTTTTTACTAAGCACTAGACACTAGGCTAGTATGTGGGTACTATATCATTAACACCTCACACGCACAGCCACTCTATAGCTTATGTACTTTTATTACCCTCCTATTTATAGATGAGAAAACAAGGTAGACTTGCCCAAGTTCACACAACCAGTGTGTGGCAGAGGTGGCATTCAAACACAGGCTGAATATCTCCAGAGCCCATTACTCTATACCAAACTTTATAAAGAAAGCTGGCCTGAGTGAATGGCAGACCTGAGCAGGAAGTCTGGCAGAAGGCAATGTCTTATCTTATGATATACCAAAGAATAGAGGCATATAGCCACCTGTTATTGCTGGCAGTAGAATTCACCCAGAGAATGGATGAATTTTAGACACCATACTTTGAATACCCCATGAAGCAAAACAGCAAAGACCTTCATGTGGAAATAGTTTTCTGTCACTAATCGAGTTAGTAGTAACCCCTACTTACACTTTTTCTATAAGCCCTTACGGTATAATATGAAGGCACTGTACAGACATTGTAGGATATATAACCTCATTTTACACAAGGAAAGCAGATCTCTGTCGAGGTTAAAGGACCTACCTGAGACTTTACAAATTTATATAATGGGGTGAGTTCAGTGGGGTGAGTCTAGAGTTCAAATTCAGGACTTCAGATTCTAGATCTAGATCTGGTGTGGAAAGGGGTAGAAAAGTGCTGTGCAATAGACCTTTTTACAATGCGGGGATGTTTTATATATGTGCTGTCTGATATATGTCCAAATGTGATTATGAAACTAAGGAAATGGATTTTCAATTTTATTTTAAATTAATTTTAATGTTAATTTAAATAGTTGAAAGTGGTTAGTTGCTGCCCTATTAGCTAGTGTAGGGCAAGTTTCCATAAACTTTTTCAACCACACTTACTGCATGTGAACCATGAAATCCTCTTTCTAAAAAGGTTTGGTAAGTCCCATATGTGATAAGCTACTGACCAGAAAGGGCCAAAAAAAAAAAAAGGCTCTAGCCCTGATTTGAGTACTAACTAACTTTTATATTAAGCTAACAAGTCATATCTTGAAAAGTAGTAGAGTGTCTTAAACACAGTAAGCGCTTAATAAATGTTTACTTCAGTAAACAAATTAAGGCTTTTGTTTCCTTAGGTGCAAAAGTACTATACAACAATGTTAGGTGTAGCTACAGTCACAAAGTTTAATGAATAGTGGACATGAAAATGCATTGAGCCTGATCCTGGACTGGATCTAATAATGGAGGAAATAATGCCAAAAGTACATTATTACAGCAATTGAAAAAAATGGAATACGGACTATTTCCTTTATATAAGTGTTAAATTTCTTGAACTTAATAGCTGTACTTAAAGTTGTTACATAAGTGAATGTCCTTGTTCTCAGGAAAAATGGAAGCATTACAGGTTAGAGGAGCATGATACATGCAACCACCTTAGAAAACAGAGATACAGACAGATAGATGATAGAATGATATAACAAATGTGGCGAAATGCTAATAGCTGGTAAATCTGGGAATCTGGGCACTTTGGCATTTTATGTGTTATCTCTGTATTATTTTGGCAAACTTTCCTAAATTTGAAATGATTTCAAAACAGTTTTATTTTAATGCACTGAACTGTTCAGAGCTAATACAAATAAAATGTAGCAGACTTAACTTGTGCAGGAATGAGTCCAAGGTCACTTAGTGAGGAGTGACTTATATAAGTCACTTGACCTCTATGATCTCAGTTTTCTCTTCTATACAAGGAGGGGATTGGGGCCGGCTGGATAGCCCAGTGGATAGGGCGCCGGCATACCACATGGGAGGCCCCGGGTTCGGTTCCCGGGGACCTCTCCTAGCGGGCAGACCGCCTTGAGAATGGCAAGCCGCCATGGGCGGGCCGGAGCCGCCGTGGGCAGGGCAAAAAGCTGCCACAGACAGGGCAAGAGCCGCCACGGGCAGGGCAGGTCGCCCGTGAACGGAGCGCAGCCAGCCACCCGTGAAATGAAAGCCGGCAGTGAACGGACGCAGAGACCGCCCACAAGCGGGGAAAGCCGCGCCTGCGCAGTGACCACTCTCGGCGCGTCGCCGCAGCGGGGGGAAGGGGAGATATGTAATAAAATAAATAAATCTTTAAAAAAAAAAAAAAGGAGGGGATTGGACATTGATCCCTAGTCTTTTCCAGCTGTTGATTTCTAGCTGTCAGACATGTAATGGACATTCCATAAACATTTTCCATTTGATAACTGTAGCTGAACACAGCATAAAATCACAGAATCAGATCCAGAACCTTTCTTCTTTTCACTGAATCCTTTTGTACAGAGAAGTACCTTAGAGTTTTCTTAGCCAGAGACACCCCCCTGCTGCCTACTACATATAAGATGACTGGGCAGTTACATTTGCAAAGCCCAGTTTTCTCATGAAAATGGGCCCAACGCTGTTCTTCTCAGATTTTCAATTTCTTATTCATTTACTTCAGCTTGAAATAAAATCCTTGTCCATATAAGCCCAAAATCAACACCCTGTTTTTAGTTGACATATCCAATATGTATTTTCCAACAAACTCAACAATAACTGACCTGGGGGGGGGGGTGTGTGTGCAAGAAAACAGCATAATCACAGTTAAAATAACTACAGCAGAAAAAGACTGGATTCATTTAGCTATAGTTTGGATATGTAGCATGGAGTTCCAAATTTTGGACTCAGGTTTACTATGTTGCTTTTCTTCTAAATACCTACTTAACTGAACATCCCTGCTTAATTTCAGATGGCATGCAATCAAAGAAAATAATGGGCCATAGCAAACAACTTCAAAGCCTCGGCATCACTTAGATTAATAATATATAATCATGCAGTATTTTTAATTAAATGTGCTAAGGTCTCTACCTACCAACTTATTTTAACCACAAGCAGCCATTTTGCTCCCTGAATTAAGGCCATCTAGACTGTACCCTTTTTCAGAAAGCATGACTCTCCTCAATAACATTTCATGTAACACTAGCTTAGAAGAGACAGCCCCTTTCTAAGCCCATCTTCCCACCTTCAGAGACAGGATTCAAAGATAGAGTAAGCTGTAGCTTCTCAAACTAGTGAGAGAGAATGCCATCTTCTAAGTGCCCAAAGAGCTACAGAGATTGCTTATAATGGTTTTATAAATCAGTTGCAATAAATTTTCTATACCTGTTTCCCCATGCAGTGGGCAAAAGAATGATCCCAAGAGGCAAAATAATGTAGGGAAGGAAAGAAAGGGAAGAGAGACACCACTTTTATTCAGACTAATGGAATATACATGTCTCTCAAAAACATTACCTTCCTAACACTAAAAAGTAGAGAGAAACCTGAGAGATGAACATTGTGATTCAATAATATCATGATTTAAAGGCATTTGTCCAGAATATGTTTTAATAAATTCTATCATGAAATTGGTAACCATGATTCAATATGAACACCCCATTAGTTACATATTTTATGACTCTTCACTATTTTTTCGTGCTGTTTTTTTAACCAGCATATTTGAGACTGAACCATAGTATTTAGTGATATAACAGTAACCATCAGAAAAACTAGAAACAGAACATTTTAAAATGGCTGGCTGTGTTTAAGACTGGGGTAGGGGAAGGAGGGCGTGGTTGCTTTATGTTATAAGCTTGTTGGTCAATTTTATTACATTTTTTAAGCATTTTGTTATTTTTATTGTGGTTTTGTATACATATATACAACATAAAACTTGCCATTTTAACTATTTTAAGTGTACAATTCAGTGGCATTAATTACATTTACAATGTTGTGCTAACATCATTACCATCCATTACTAAAAGTTTTTTATTACCCCAAACAGAAACCCTGTACCCATTAACCATGACTTCTCACTTCCCATTCCCCCACCCAACCCCTGATAACTTGAAATCTACTTTCTGTCTCTATGAATTTGCTAATTCTAGATATTTCCTATAAGTAGCATACAAAATTTTCCCTTTGTGTCTGAATTTTATATAGCATAATATTTTCAAGGTTCATCCACGTTGTAATACGTACCAGAATTCACTCCTTTTTATGGCTGAACAATATTCCTTTGCATGTTTCTACCACATTTTGTTTATGGGTTCATCTGTCAATAGACACTTGGTTGTTTCCACCTTTTGGCTCCTGTGAATAATGCAGTTATGAACAAGTACCTGTTTAAGTCCCTGCTTTCAATTCTGTTGAGTATATATCTAAGAATGGAATTGCCACGCCATATGGTAATTCTATGTTAACTTTCTGGGGGAACCACCAGA
>PVKH010016318.1:0-15775 GCA_004027955.1 Chaetophractus vellerosus
CAGTAATGGTGTCTTCCATCAGTAATGGTGATTCTTAGTGTGGGTGATACTCAACTGAGATTTTTACACACCCTTTGAACAAAGCATCAAGGATTTTAATGTCAAAGGATGTGAGTGGCCCATGGAGTGAAAAATATGATCCTTAAGTGATTCTGACTTGGCCCTTCCCCCATATTGAGAATTACTGCTTCTATGAAAAATGCTAGTATTGATATTTAAATAGTTAAATAGGCTCACAATCTGTCAGGGAAATGATTAGAAAATATAACTGATTGGGTGGCATAAGTTAGTGAGCCAACTCTTAAGTAAAGATAGATTATTTCAGAAAGCATTCTTGACAAGCATTCTTTGGCTGACAAAGGAGCCTGGATACTGCAAAGTCATGTCCAGAAGTCTCAACAACTTCCAGTTTCCTAATTGCATTTAGAATTATGATTAGAGTTGCTATTTTTGAAAATTTGCTTTCCGATTAAGTGTTCTTGTCAAAAACTTGGCATGTAAGTTTGCCAGGAATGATTGAAAAGGAAAAGATTGACTCAAATAGATTGGGTGAAAGAGGAGTACAGCACAAATACTCATGTTTCTGTCCCATTTATTTTTGTTGTCTTGTTCAAAGTAGTTCCTTTGAAAAATTTTACTTAAACTATGAAAGTAAAGATTAGTATTGTCACAATTAACAAATATTGTGAGATACAATTTTAAACTTATAAAAAAGTGAAATATTTTCACAAATAGATATGTGAAAATTAAACTCTTCATAGTCAAACCTATTTTCTTAGCTGAATTACTAAGCATTTTCAAATGCTGCACCCCCCATAGGGTAGAGATTTGCTGTTTTCTCTTTCTTTCTCACAGCCACAAAAGTTGTTCACCAGTGTCCCAAGGGCAGCAGTTTTGGGTGCCTTTCTCTCCTGCTTATTAAGGTTTGGTTTCATAGGAGAGAGAAGGAAGAAAAGTCCCAGTGGCCTTCTGTCCCCTTCTGCACTAGCTGCTCTTCCCCTCTCTTGACTTACAACATAAAGGGAAAACTGTTTCAGGATTCTCCCCAATGTTGTGTGTGTGTGTTCACCTAGTGGGGTTCATAAAGAAAAAGTCTACAACAAGAAGCCTTCTATCTGTGACCTGCAGGAGCTCCATACACTTTTAGTAGCCCACACTCAGTCTTTACCAATTTGTTAATTATTCTTACCAGCATCCAGCTGCATCTGTCCCATTAGCAAGTGCTGTGCCCTATTCCTCAGTGCCCAAGCCTGTCTCTCCAAACACTTTGAGGTTACTTGGTTGCCCTCTGTGAACTTGCAGTTTGTCTAGCTTTTTCTTCATTGGTAATAGTGTGAGCAATGTTCTTTCCATCTTTCTACATCCCAAGAAGAAACTAGACATCTGCACCCATGTTTTTAAGACTTTTTCTAAAGCTACGATTATCAAGACAGTATGCAATTATTATTAAGATAAATAAGTAGGTCAAACAAACAGAGCAGAGTCCAGAAACACATTCAAACATATATGGTCAATTGATTTCCAACAAGGGTGTCAAATATTTGAATGTGGAAAGGATAGTCTTTCCAACAAATTATTTTGGAACAACTGGATATCAACAATCACCACGAAAACATTCAATCCCTACTCAATATTGTACATAAAATGTATTTAAGATGGATCATAGAGGCAAAACTTCAAAGCCTCAAAACATGGGAGCATATCTTTTCAATCTTGAGGTAGGCAAAGATTTCTTAGCAGGACACATAAAGCACTAGCCACAAAAGAAAAAAAATATATATACACATAAATATGTATCTTCCATATATCTCTTCAATGTATATATCTTCAATATACTACAATATTGAGCAGATTGTCTTCTTAATGATTTTCACTGCCTTGAGCTGAGTGCCCTACTGCATTCTATCTAACCCATCTTTATATTCCATGTACAGATCCCAAGGAGGAAGAGATTTTAAACAAATATCAGGGAAAGTAAATTTAAAAGCAATATGATGGAAAAATGCTAAGGTCAACGGAGTTCAGCAGCATTTCCAGCAGGGCAAGTTCTTGCATTCATCATTTTGAAACTAGTCCAAATTTCAATATAATCAAAAGTTTGCTTTGCACAAGAGGTCAAAGAAGGTGGAGTTCCATGTGAGTAAGATCAAAGTACAGAAAGCTAAATATACCTTCTTCTGTTCAATCACAGCCATGTGATAACAGTTTTTATTGTTAACGACAATTTGTTGAAAACGACCCTGACCAAAAGGGGGAAAACGTAAAAACAAATGAGTTTATATGGCTAAGGGACTTCAAAGTAAGACAGGAGGTCATCCTAGAGGTAACGTTTATGCACGTCTCAGCAGGATCTCATAGACTGCCAAAGTAGATGCTACTCCAAATAGTGAGGCTCCTGAGGGCTCTGGAGACACCCAGGTCCTACGGGCATGGCAGATAGCTCCAGATTTTGGTGCAATACCAATTCACCCTACTTTGGAGTTTGTGCTCCTGTGTGTGTCAGAGTCGGACTCAGGTGTGACTTCTCTACACATGCCTCTTTTGTTCCTTCTATTTGAACCTATAGTTGGTGCCAGATTTGGTAGGTGTACGTTCAAGAGACTTGAATCTTTGGACTGTCCGTATGCCAGCTGGGCCCTGAGCCTCAGTGGAGTTGCAACAACTACTCTCCAGTTCATTGGACTAACCCAGGACAACTAAAAAGGAGGTGAGGATGGACAACCACCCCATCAAGGAACCGAAAGAGTCTACAACTGCAAGCAAGAGATTCCCATTCATCAGCCATGTGGGATCGAGGCCCACGCTCAATTAACGGTGGAGTGGACATCACCATCCCAGAAACCTCAGGACTGGGGAATAAAATATGGACTAGAGTGGACTTACTGGTATTCTACTATAGACTTATTGTTATTCTAGCTATGGAAGAAATTATATCATTGATGTGGAGACAGTGACCAATGGAGGTGCTAAAGGCAGGGAGAGGGGAAAAGGTGTAAAATGGGGGCATTTTCAGGACTTGGAACTTTCCTGAATGACATTGCAATGACAGATACAGGTCATTATATATCCTGGCATAACCTGTAGAATTGAGTGGGAGAGAATGTGAACTACAATCTAAACTATAACCCATGCTTAGTGGCAATGCTCCAAAATGTGTTCATCAATTGCAATGAATGTACCAAACTAATGAAAGAAGTTGTTAATGTGGGGAAGGATGGGAGGTATGGTTAGTGGGGCATGTGGGATTCTCTTATATTTCTTTGTGTAACATTTTGTGTAATCTAAGTATCTTTTTAAAAAATATCTATTAAAAAAAGATATGCCATAGGAGCGGATGTAGCTTGGTGGTTGAGCACCTGCCTCCCACGTGCGAGATCCCATGTTCACTCTCTGGTACCTCCTTAAAAAAAAAAAAGAAAAAAAGATATTCCATAATAAGTCTTTTTGTGATATTATGTTTACCATTATAAAGGTGAGGTAATTGAAACTTACATAATTATGACCTGAAGTTTCTCAGACTGCTCTTGATGCAATCATCTCATTTTTTAAAAAAGCATGCTAAATCACATCTAATCCAGTGGTTTGTTTAATTTAAAATAGTAATTAGAGTAAAGAGCTAAGCATAGCTTTTGGCATCTAAGAAGCCGTCAATAAATGTGAAAGTTATAGTTACTATTACTATCGTGTTTCATATTATTAGTAGTATCATTACTGTGAGAAAGAGACACAATCAAGATTCACGCCCAAATGGATCTGACTTAAATCCCCATTCTCCCTCCCCCACTTTAAATCAAATTTATCCCATGGTGCTTCCTAAATTGCTGGACCGAAATATATAAGAAGTGCAGCAATTTAATATATGAACCCTAAGAACTGCTCCTGCAAGTTTGGTGGCAGCATAGGAAAGGCCATGATTGTACAGTGCAGAAAGTATGGGAGAATAAAGGTGTAATGACCAACGAGAGCCAAGCATTGCTTCCTTGGCTGCTTATGGAATATTAATCCTTCAAAAAAATTGAGAAAAGAGATAATGTGTCAGTCGTTCTAAGTGGAATTCTATAAATTAAAGAACTGCAGCTTTTTCACACGGGTATGAAGAAGATTTTGATGATTTTCACCACTGCCTACTTGGATAATCAGTCCCTTCTGAATAGTACACATTATACAAGATTCAAGCAATCAGGCTCCTTGAGGGAGCTGATGGAAAAAGTCTTCTCCTTATCTATAAGCAAATGTAGAATATAGAGAAGCATGGTGGGAAAAGGGTATGTTAGGAAAGAATGTTGCTCACTAGGAGAAGGGCATTTCCCCTCGAATGTATCTGTGTACTGAAGACCAACAAAGGAAATGAAAATAATACTACAACAAAGCACTAGATGCCATAATGTTGGGACAACACTGACACAGGAGACTATCAGTGAACCAAATTGACTTCTTCTCATATTCAGAACTTCACTCAGATTTCAAAAAGAGATTTCAAAAACCCATGAAGGAGATGCATATGGTTTCCTGTCTTGTATCTGTGAACCAGTCTCAAAATGTTTGCTAAGGAAATGCTTTCAGAATTTAAATACTAACTAAAATCTAGTGCTACTTTCTGTGACCTAGTTAAGTGTTACAATGTAAATATGTTTCCAATAGCAAATTAAAACTTTTGCAAATGCTTAGAAAATGGTTGTGATTTGGGAGTATATGATTTTTGCCAAATTCATCTCAGATTTTCAATTAATACCTACATTTTTTCCAAAAATCCAGAAATGTGCTCATGAACTTGGAATAACTATGTGAATATCAGAAAAGATCTCATAAGGGAGAGAAAACCATTATGAAAACAATTGCATTTACACTCTTCAATCTCCTCACCCCATCTGGGAAATATAACCTGACCCCAAGCAGTCTGTTTATCAAATTGGCTCTCATTTGCTGGTTCATATCGCAACTCTATGTTTAACCATTTGATGAAATGCCAGAATTTTTTCCAAAGTGGCTATTTTATTTTTCCGCCAGCAGTATATGATGGTTCCAGTTTCTCCACATCCCTGCCAAAACATGTAATTTTCAACTGTTTAATTAAGTGGTATCTCATTGTGTGTGTTTTAAGGTTTATTTTTCTTATTGCTCCCCACCCCCATGTTTTCTGTGCTCGCTGTGCCTGTTCACCCTGAGCTCTCTGTGTCTGCTCATCTTTTTTTAAGGAGGCACCGTGAACCTAACCCAGAACCTCCCATGTGGGAGTGAGGCTCCCAATTGCTTGAGCCATATCTTCTCCCTGCTTGTTGTGTCTCCGTTGTCTCCTCATTGTGTCATACTGTTGCGTCAGCTTTCCACTCCAGCCCATCGCATTAGCTCTCTGTCTTGCATGTCTTCTTTGTTTGTTTTTGGTTTATTGTTATTGCAAAAATGAAAATACTCTAAAAATGATTTAAGTAATGATTGCACAATTTTGTGTTTATACCGAATACCATTGATTATACACTTTGGATGAATTTAGGCTCTATTAATATCTGTCAATAAAATTTATTTGTTAACAAAAGTTAAAGCTGAGAATTAGAGCTGTAAGAAATGAGTAAGAGAAGCAGGAAAAGCATCCGAGGAAATAAGATACCCTCTAAAGTACAGAAGGGAATGACTACAGAGTAAGGAATAAAATAAAGAAAATATCTTAGTCAAAAAAAGATAGAAAGAAACTTCTATGTAGGACTTAGAAAAGCCACAGATGACAAACATCATTTCAAATATGAACTCTTTGATTCTCAGTAATTTCTTTCCTGTTCTGAGGTATACATATATTTTTCATAAACCATTGCTTAGAATTTTGCTACAGGTTTTCACTTAGCCACATGATATATTGGTTTTCTGTCCTATATGCAATTTTAAGTCCATAGCTGGAAAGTGCTCCATGGAATCCATCCTCAAGGTGGTTATGGGTCACCTGAACTCCAGCATTCTGAAGGCGGGTGACATACATGAGTCCATCATCTCTTAAAACATCATACTCACAGGTAATGACATAGGTCGGGGGTAGACCACGTAACTTGCTGTCATCAGCCAGCAGGGGTGCAATTCTCACATCCAGGAATCCTGGATATTTTTTAGCCTGTTCAGAGCTACCGTAAGTCGGATTCTTATAAACCTGACCTTTCTTGAACTTTTCAGGGAGCAAGGAGCTCCAATTAACAAATTTGAACAGATGGCTTGATTCCTCTGGTACATGTTGATTGGAAAGCATGGCCTTTTCAAGTGATCTGTCCATGGTAAAGCATTCACTCCAGAGCCTGACCAGCAACGATTTGGGGAGTAATGGAAAATGGGAGTTTTGCCGGTGGGATGGTAAGTCCATGTCAAGAGTCTGAAGGGCAGGATAAATTAGAGCCTGGATCTTGAGTTTGACCTTGACATCTGGGTCATCTAATAGCTGTAAAATAATTCAAAGTAAGTTGATCAAATGAATAATTTTCATGTACAATATATATTTTCATGAAAAACTAGACTGAAATAAGAAAAATTTGAACTATCAAAAAAATAATCAGAAATAACATGAAATACTATACCTTGAAAGCAATTTCTAATTTCCAATGTTTTATCTAACACTATATGTCAATAATTAGATACTTTCCATATAAGCAAAATGATTTGCACTTCTTTCCTCAGGGATGGTCAAAGAGACTAATCAGTGATTAAAAAGTAAAATCTCTACTCTTACCACCAAGAATTGTGAACAGTGGAGCCAATTACTTTTGTTAATAAAAATGTATGTACATATATTATTATATCAACAGGTATTACATTTAGGGGAAGTATCATGTAATGGAGAATTCTCAGGAACATTGTCTCTAAACTACCAATTCCTGATTTATTTCTTGGGTTAGAAATACCAAAGCAATTTTACCCATAATCTTGCAGATTTAGTATAATTATGCAACACATTTAACAGATAGCTAACAGGTGTCTGGTTTAACTTAAACATCATAGAAATAGTGTGAGTAATTATTATCTGAAAATTGTAATGCCTTCTGCCATTAAATTATATCTCCGAAGCTGCTAAATATTTTCTATTGGAAATCTGACTTTTCTCATAGCAAAAGTCTGCATGCCAGTTTTAGCGTGCTCCACTGATAAATACTGGAATCTTCTGAATCTTTACTAGTGGTAATTGGTGTCATTGATTGATTTCATAAATTACACACCCTAATATAGCCAAATAATGTGGGACTAGAATAATCAAATGGGCCATGTTTAAGCCAACGATTGAGAAGGAGAATTTTATCCTTTCATTAAAAAGAAAAGAAACCCTGAAAGAGGTAGGAATAGAAGTACTAGGTATATAAATGTTGTCTAAAATTGATACATTAATATAACAATGTATTTGATGTTTTAGTGTTTTAAAAAAACAATTAAATGTAAGAATAAAAAATAAATAAAAACAAATCTGCGTATCATACCTGTTGAGTCACTGCTGCGGCTAAATTCCCACCAGAACTGTCTCCAGAAATACCAATTCTTTCAGGATTTACGCCATATTTCTCGAGAACATTATGGCGCAAGAACCACCTTAGTGCATTATAGACATCTTCAAATTGAGCAGGGAAATGATATTTGGGTGCCTGTCTATAGCTGAAGGAAGAATAACAATGTTTTTCACATGAATTCATTTAAATAGAAAAAATATTTGTTTGTATTTACATAGGTATGAGTGTGTGTGGTCCATGCGTGTGCCAACCCTAAAGTCAAAGGTAAAATTTTTCTTTAGTGTATCTGATATTTTGAGTCTATGAATCAAGACTATGAATTCTTCCTTATGATGATGCCTGGTCTGCAAGCTTTTACAAATGTCATTTTCTTACAGGTAAAGGCTTGAATGCAAACTTTGAATTAGGCTTGAGGAAAAAAAAAACTACATGATAATTTTCCCTAGTAAATTTTTCCTAGAATGTTATTTTTTTGTAATCATTATATCTTATTAGTAACTAATAAATGGCAAAGAAATCTTAGGAATTATTTCATTCAGTGTAATCTAATAATCAAGCTGGCAGCATGTGGTCATTACTATATTTTCCATAGCTTCTTCATTTTTCTACCTATTCTGGTTGGGTTTCTTTGGTTGTTTGATTGACATCATTGATTGTTGATCTAGAATGCTCTTTAAGAATAGATTTTTGCCTGTATTTCCATGTAGACATGTAAATTGTTGACAAATTGCTTTTAGTGAAAGATGATTACATTGTGAGTTAAACTGTGTGCTCACCACTTTAAATGTATTTTAACACCTAATCCTTAAAGTAATCCTATGATGTAGAAAGTATTTTATGATACACAGTTTACAGATGAGGAACCTGAGCTAGAGACTGTAGCTTACTAAGTCACTTGATTAATCCTAGAAACACAATTTGAACCCAGTTCTCTGCTTCTGAATCCCTTATTCTTAATCACTCTGCTAATTAAGAGTTCCTAGAAATCCAGTGGAAGTAATTATGACCATGAGGTGAAATTCCTGTTTTTGATTCCTGCTTGATCTAACTATATACCATTCTTTCTTTCTGACTCTTTTCCGTCACGTTCAATTCATTTTCTCTAATCTCACCCACTCAGGCTCATTTGTGACACTCCTGACATTACCAAGCAATGACCACAAAAGCTAAGAGCATCTTATCTGACCTAAAGCGAAACATACTGACAGTCAACTTACTTTGTTGATATGACAACAGCATCAAGTCTCTCAGCTGTCCGTCTGGATAGTAGGTCATAATTAAACAAAGCTGAAATAAAAGAAAGAAAAATCAGAAAATTGTAGAGACCTGACAAATGAGTTGATTTTATGTTTTCTTTTGCAGAAAGCCTACTACATAACCTCGTTCCTCACAGAAATGTTTGGGAAAAACTATTTCTAAGATTCAAGGCAGCTATAGAACATGAATTCTTACAATGATCCTTTTTTCATTGCATGGTAATTACTATCTCGCTATATCGTGATGCTTCCAGAATGATTGTGCTGAATGTACTTAAAATATCACATATACATGGCATTTTTTATGTTCCTTCAAATGACATATGTTGAATGTCTTGAATTCAATGTAAAGTGCCCCTTCTAACTGACAGATGATAAACAAATGAAAAGTCACTCTTATATTTGTAGAATGCTATTCTTAACCTATTCATGTTTAGCAAACTGGTTGAAAAAATGGGCTTTGGTATCAAGCAGATCTTGGCTTGAGTTCTGGCTTTGTCACATACTAGTTAGGGAACTGTCACATTATTAATCTTATTTATTTATAAAATGGGGAATAATATATTTTCTGTCTGATGTAGGATGGTTGTAAGGAGTAATGAGATATGGGTATTTAGTGTTTTGCATAGTATCTAGTACATAGCAGATTTTCAGTAAAAGCTACCTATTATTATTATTGCTTATTATTATTATTTCAAACCTCTAACTAGTCATATCCAGTCCTAAGATATCTTCATATAAAATGTTAGTTGTAGAGCAAACTTTCCATTTAACGTTTTATGTCCTTGGAAACATAGTAGACATATCTCATGAAAGAAAGTGTTTGATTATATAGTCTCTCCATTTGCCTATTGCCATTCTTGCCTTTTGTCTATGTTCTTTTTATAAAATAAATTTTCTTAAAGTATATAGTTCACACACGAACATACATAAACAATAAATTTATAGTAAAATTTATGAATTTACAAAACACACATGCATATCCTCATACAGGGCTCCCATACATCTCCCCACCACCAGCACCTTGCATTGTTGTGACACGTGTTACAAACTATGAAAGAGCATCATCAAAATATTCCTACTAACTATAGCCCATATCTTACATTTGGTGTATTTTTCCCCAAACCCATGCAATATTAACACCCTGTATAGTAGTATATGCTTGTTATCATTCAGGAGAAAAAGGTCTCATGTTTGTCCTGTTAACCACAGTCCATCATCCACCACTGGTTCCTTGTGTTCTATAGCCCATGCTTTGTACATTTCATTCAAAGTGTACATTCAGTAGCTTTCATTTTCATCATAGAGCTGTGCTTTCACCACCTCATTAGAACATCTTTATTACTCCAAAAGGAAAATCCCATACTCCCATTTACCTCCTTTTGATAGCCTTTAGTATTGAAAAAATATCTTCTCGCCTTTGCTACAAAATATTACAATATTATTTACTATCATCCATAAATTACATTAGTTGTAATTTTCCCACATATCGCTATGTTCTTAGCACTTTGTAAAAGAAGAGCATTCTTCTATTAACCACAACCTTCATCCACCACCGAAATCACTGTTATACATTCCCTAAATTATTCTCTAGCTTCCTTTCAATTGAAAATTACTTCCACATACTACCCGTTTAGGCCACAGTCACATTTTTAAATCAACAGTGTTAGTTATTTATACTCCTTATAATATATTAACCTCAACTCTATTAATCTTTACAGTTTTACAATTAACTTTATTATTAATGCTACATATATGCTCCTATAGAATAGGAGATAACACTTAGTATAGTATAGTATAGTATAGATTACTAGGAATTGAACTACCTTTCAATTCCTTGTAATCTATACTCTAGAGTTTACTTCAGTGATTTTACTCATCGCATTTAGTTCATATTAGTGAGACCACACAATATTTGTCTTTTTGTATCTGGCTTATTTCACTCAACATAATATCCTCCAAGTTCATCCATGTTGTCATATGCATCCCGATACCATTTTTTTTTCTTACATCTTAATAGTATCCAGTTGTTTATATACACCACATTTTGTTTACCCATTCATTGATTGATGGACACTTGTGCTGGTTCCATATTTTAGTAATTGTGAATAATGCTGCTATGAACATCAGTATGCAAATCTCAGTTCACATCCTTGCTTTCAGTTCTTCTGCATACAGCCCTAAAAAGGGTTTGCTGGATCATACGGCAGTTCTCTATTCAGCTTCTTGAGGTACTGCCAAAGTGTCTTCTACAGAGGCTGCACCATTCTACATTCCCACCAACAGTGAAGCTTTCCTATATGTCCACATCCTTTCTAGCACTTGAAGTTTTCTGTATTTTTAATAATGGCCATTTTATAAGGTGTGTAATGGTATCTCATTGTAGTTTTGATCTGCATTCCCCTAGTAGTTCATGATGTTGAGCATTTTTTCATGTGCTTCTTGGCCATTTATTTCCTCTTTGGAGAAATGTGAATTCAAGTCTTCTGCCCATTTTTAATTGGGTTGCTTCTCTTTTTATCCATTGATTCTATGATCTTTTTATATAACATGGGTGGTCAGTGGTAATGTCTACCCTCTTATTTCTGCTTTCATTTTTTTACATCTTCTCTCTTTTTTTCTTTGTCATTCTAGCTAAGAGTTTGTCAGTTTTGTTGGTCTTCTCAAAGAACTGACATTTGGCTTTGTTGATTCTCTCTATTGTTTGGTTTTGTTTGATCCCAATTTCATTTGTTTCTTTTCTGACCTTTATTATTTCTTTTCTTCAGCTTGATATGGGATTGTTAGCTTTTCTTTTTCTACTTCCTGCAGGTGTGCAGTTAGGTCTTCAATTTTAGCTCTTTCTTCTCTTTTTATGTATGCATTGCGGGTTACAAATTTCCCTCTCAGTACTGACTTTGTGGAATCCCATATGTTGGGTTTTTTAAAAAGATATGTTTATTTATTTAGTTCCCCCCCCCCCGCCGTTTATTCATTTTTATTTTTTCTTTTTATGCACTCGCTGTCTGCTCTCTGTGTCAATTCTCTGTGTGCTCTTCTGTGTCGGTTTGTCTTCTCTTTAGGTGGGACTGAGAACCTATCCTGAGGATTTCCGGAGTAGGAGAGAGGTGCTCAATCTCTTGTACCACCTCAGCTCCCTGGTCGGCTGCATCTCTATCATCTCTCCTCTGTGCCTCTTTTTGTTGCTTCATCTTGCTGTGGCAGCTCTCCATATGACCAGCATTCCTGCATGGGCCAGCCCTCTGCATGGGCCAGCTTTCCTTTTAGGCAACTCACCTCGTGGGCCAGCTTGCCTTGACCAGGAAGCCACTGAGAATCAAACCCTGCACCTTTTATATGATAGATGGGAGCCCAATCGCTTGAGCCACAGTTGCTTCCCTATATGTTGTAATATGTTGTGTCTTTATTTTCATTCATCTTAAGATATTTAATGATTTTCCTTGAAATTTCTTCTTTGACCCACTGATTATTTAGTAGAGTGTTATTTAATCTCCATATATTTGTGAATGTTCCATTTTCCATCTAACATTTATTTCCATTTATTATGAATACAGAAAGTGCCTTTAAATTTACTGATATCTGTCTTTTGACCTAATGTATGTCTTATTCTGGAGAAGGATCTTTGATAACTTGAAAAAAAATATTTGCTGTTTTAGGGAGCAACGATCTATAAATGTCTGTTAGGTCTAGTTCATTTATCACATTATTCAAGCTCTCTGTTTATTTATCCTCTTTCCAGATGTTCTATCCAATACTGAGAGTGGTGTATTGAAGTGTCCAACTATTATTGTAGAGACATCTTGTTTCTCCCTTCACTTTTGCCAGTGTTTGCCTCATGTATTTTGGCATACCCAGGTTAGTTGTTTAAATATTTATTATAGCTATTTCTTCTTGGTGAATTGCACCATTTATTAATATATAATGTCCTTCATCTCTTTTAACAGTTTTGCATTTAAAAACTATTTTTCTTATATTAATATCATTACTTCAGATCTGTTTTGTTTACTATTTGTGTGCAATATCTTTTTTCCAATCTTTCACTTTCAACTTGTATGTGTCCTCATGACTGTGGTGAATCTCCTGTAGACAGCAAATATCAGGGGACTGTATATGTGAGGATCTGTATCAGAGCTCTCAACTCGGTTCCACTGGTCAATGTGTCTGTCCTTGTGCCAATACCATGCAGTTTTCAGCACTGTAGCTTTGTAGTATGTTTTGAAGTCAGGTAGTGTGATACCTCCAACTTCATTTTTCTTTTTCAATGTGTCTTCGGCAATTTGGGGGTTCTTACCTTTCCAAATAAATTTTGTAGTTAGTTTTTCCAATTCCTTAAAATATACAGTGTTAATTTTTATTGGAATTGCATTAAATCTGTAGATTAGTTTCAGTAGGATAGACATCTTGATGATATTTAGTCTTCCTATCCATGGACAGGGGATATTCTTCCATTTATTTAAGTCTTCTTTTATTTCCTTTAACAATGTTGTGTAGTTTTCTGCATATAAGTCCTTTACATCTTTATTTAAATTTATTCCTAGGTTTTTGATTCTTTTTGTTACTATTGTAAATGGAATTTTTAAAAAATTTCCTCCTCAGATTGCTCATTGTTGGTGTACAGAAATGCTACTGATTTTTCAGCATTGATCTTATAGCCTGCAATGTCACTGAACTCCTTTATAAGTTTTAGCAGCTTTGCTGTAGATTTCTTGGGGCTTTCTAAGTATAGGATCATGTTGTCTGCAAATAATGAAATTTTCACTTCTTCCTTTCCAATTTGGATGCCCTTTACATTTTTTCTTTCCTCAGTGCTCGAGCAAGAACTTCTAGGACAATGCTAAATAAGAGTGGTGACAAGGGCATCCTTGTCTTGTGCCTGATCTCAGAGGGAAGGCTCTTAGGATTTCCCCATTGAAGATGATGTTAGCTTTGGGTTTTTCATATATACCTTTTAACATGTTCAGAAAGTTTCCTTCTATTCCTATCTTTTGCAATGTTTTTTTATCAGGAAAGGGTGCTATATTTTGTCAAAAGCTTTTTCTGCATCTATAGAGATGACCATGTGATTTTTTTCTTTCAATCTATTTATGTGGTGTATTACATTGATTGATTTTCTTATGTTGAAACATCCTTGCATACCCGGGATGACTCCCACTTGGTCATGGTGTATAATGCATTTGATATGTTGTTGAATGAGATTAGCAATATTTTGTTGAGGATTTTAGCATCTAGGTTCATTAGAGATATTGGTCTGTAATTTTCCTTTCTTGTGGTATCTTTGTTTGACTTTGGTATTAGGGTAATGTTGGCATCATAGAATGAGTTAGGGAGTGTTCCTTCTATTTCTATTTTTTTGGAAGAGTTTAAGCAGGATTGGTGTTAGTTCTTTCCAGAATGTTTGGTAGAATTCAGCTGTGAAGCCGTCTGGTCCCGGGTTCGTCTTAGTTGCGAAGTTTTTGATGACTGAGTCTCTACTTGTAATTGGACTGTTGAGTTCATCAATTTGTTCTCTTGTCAGTGTAGGCTGCTTGTGAGTTTCTAGGAATTTGTCCATTTCCTCTAAATTATCATTCTTGTTAGCATATAATTTTTCAAAGTATCCTCTTATGATATTCTTTATTTCTGTGGGGTCAGTAGTGATATCCCTTTCTTCATTCCTTATTTTGTGTATTTGCATCTGCTCTCTCTTTTTCTTTGTTAGTCTGGCTAAGGGTTTGTCAATTTTATTGATCTTCTCAAAGAACCAGCTTTTGGTTTTGTTTATTTTTTTCTAATGCTTTCTTATTTTCTATTTCATTTAACTCTGCTTTGATCTTTGTTATTTCTTTCTTTCTGCTTCCTTTAGGGTGGGTTTGTTGTTGTTTTCCAATCTTTTCAGGTGTGCAGTTAATTCTTCAATTTTAGCTCTTTCTTCTTTTTAAATATATGCATTTAGAGCTATAAATTTCCCTCTCAGTACTGCTTTGGCTGCATCCCATAGGTTTTGATATGTTGTGTTGTCATTTTCATTCGATTTGAGGTAGTTACTGATTTCCTTTGAGGTTTCCTCCTTGACCCACTGTTTGTCCAAGAGTGTGTTGTTTAACTTCCATATCTTCATACCTAATCTAGTTCTCTGGCCTTTAGTGATTTCCAATTTCATTCCATTGTGATCAGAGAAATTACTTTGTATAATCGCAATTATTCTGAACTCATTGAGAGTGGTTCTGTGGCCTAGTATGTGGTCTATCTTGGAGTATGGTCCAAGTGTGCTCGAGAAGAATGTATATCCCACTGTATTAGGGTGTAGAGTACTGTACATATCTATTAGGTCCATGTCCTCTAATGTATTAATCAGGTTTTTTGTTTCTTTACTGATTCTCTGTCTAGATGTTCTGTCTAATGGTGATAATGGTGTATTAAAGTACCCCACTATAATTGTAGATGCATTTATTTCTCCACTTAGTTTTTCCAGTGTTTACTTCACGTATTTTGAGGCATCCTGATTAGTTGCATAAATGTTTATGATTGTTCTTTCTTCTTGAGAGATTACCCCTTTTTCTAATATATAGTGACCCTCTTTGTCTGTTATGATTGCTTTGCATTTAAAGTCTATTTTGTCCGATATTAGAATAGCTACTCCCTCCCTTTTTTGGTTGTTATTTGCTTGTATAATTGTTTTCCAGCCATTCACTTTCAGTCTCCTTGAATCCCTGGGTCTAAGGTTGTCTCTTGTAAACAACATATAGATGGGTCATATTTCTTTATTCATCCTGCCATTCTGTGTCTCTTGACTGGCGAGTTCAACCCGTTTACATTCAGAGTTATTACTCAATGAGTTTCTTACATCTGCCATATTTCTTTGGGTTTTTGTATGTCCTATGTAGTTTTTGTTTATCTTTATGTTGTTTTTGTTGTTCATACACTCTCCTCCAACTCTCTCTCCCTTCTGTTTATTCCTTTTGACCTTTAGGGCTTCTTTTAGTATTTCTTGAAGTGCAGGTTTCTTATTGGCATATTCCCTTAATTTCTGTTTATCTGTGAATATTTTGAACTCTCCGTCATTTATGAATG
>PVKH010016319.1:0-15786 GCA_004027955.1 Chaetophractus vellerosus
TGCCCTGCCCGTGGCGGCTCTTGCCCTGTCCATGGCAGCTTCTTGCCCTGCCCACGGCAGCTCCGGCCCGCCCATGGCGGCTTGCCCTTCTCAAGGCAGGTCTGCCCGCTAGGAGAGGTCCCCAGGAACCAAACCCGGGGCCTCCCATGTGGTATGCTGGCGCCCTATCCACTGGGCTATATGGCCGGGCCCCCTTTACTAGGTTTCTAGGGACTTTTACCTAAGGACTCTTACCTGAGTCTCCACATCTGTAAAATGGGGTGATAATAAGGACATCGTAGCTAAATGAGTTAATGCATATATAGTACTTACAGTGGGGTCTGGAATAAAGACACGCAAAGACATTAATCAGCTCTTTAATCTTTAAAACAACCCCATAAGGCAGACATTACTATCCCTTCTTCACAGATGAAGAAACCAAGACTCAAAGAGGTTCAGGAACTTTCCCAACATCACAAAGTAAAGAGGATCCGAGAGAATGTTTGTGTTAGGCATATATGGAGAAGAGTAATTCCCATCCTTGCAAAGCTTATTTTAAATGTTTGTTTTACCCCAAGAGAAAAAAGAAAGCCTAAAAATTAAAGAACACCTAAGTAAGAACCAATGGTATATTTTCTCTTGTCCTCTGGCAGTCCACACAGAGGCTTGGAGTCATTTCTTAAATTCTGTCTAACAACAAAATTTCACATCTTGGCAGTTATATATGGTGAGACCCGTAGAGAAACAACCTGGTACTTCTTTTGGAACTATGTTGTGTTTGCTTAAATGTATTTTAAAAGCCTTGAAATCATTAAATTTTTTTGTCAGCCCAAATTGTTAGCAGACAGCTTTTACGTCTAGTCTTTCCTTGGTGCTGATAGCATTCTAGATCTAGAGTTATAAACTAAATTGATTCCAGGGGCAAGGTCAGTAATCTAAATGCGTATGGAGGTGAGGCCAAGAAGGGTAGGTGAGGCTTGTGGCAAAATGCACAATACTGCTTTGTTGTGGCCACAGCATTGCTCTGGGCTGGACTTGTCCTTGGAGCTGTCATTTTGTGACCCTTGGGCCAAATGAACAATCTGTGACTTTCCTCGTCTGACTATTCCATGGATTTCTCCTGCTCCCAGCCTTGGGGCTGAAAGAGTGTAGGTGATTTTCCTACTTGTAAGAGGATCAGGGAGGCTCCTGCAGTGGCACTCATCTACTCCTTGCTTTTCCCTTACTCTGTTGGGCAACTGAGTTTATTTAGCACCTGCTAGGCACGAGGCGCTGAGCTAGATCCAGAGAGGATTGCAAAGATGAATTGAACAACAACAACAAAAACCAAAACAGAAAAAATAAATGCAGTCCCTGCCTTTAAACAGTTTAGTTCTGAATTCAGACGTGCTCACAGATAACTAGAATACTGTGTGATAAGTACTGTAATACCAAGTAAATGGTGATGAGGGAATTTATGCAGCGCACAAGTGCACTTTGAACCAAGAGCACTTAGAATTAGTATGTGCAGTTAATCGACTTTAGACTGTGTTAGCTGGAGAGGGCCTTTATAATTCAGAGAAGTATTACATTGAGGATTTCAGAATTGAAATTTCTGTTGCATCTCAAATTACCGCAGGCTTCTCAAGCCTCTTCTCCTTCTGAGATCATTTAAGTATCCAATTCCTTTTCATCTGCCAATGACCGGCTCAGGCCTCACCATATTCCACGAAGGCTACTTGCCCCAAACGACAGCAAGTTTTAAAACTGAATGGCGCTTTGGTGATGGTTTAAGCAAGTTCCTGCCCCAAGTTCTGTTTGAGTGCAGTGAAGCCCAGTGAAGGCACATAACTAGCCAGATTTCCCAAACAGGTTGGGTGGTGAAGCTAAAATTTGAACCCCCATTTCCGATCTCCATGTCCAGAGTACTTTTTCCTTTTTCCTTATCAGTTCACATTCTGAAACTTTCATTATCTGAATTACCCACTGCTTGAGTTACTATTCATGTCACATTTTGCTTTTTAACCTTTGATGTTTGTTTGTTTTTCCCTCACCAAGTAAACTATAAATTCATTGCATATGGAAGGCAACTTATATTTTAGCTGTTTCTTTGCCTAACCAAATCACTTTTGGAAATTGATGGGTGATGTTGAATTTTTTTTTTTATAATGCTGTTTATTTATTTATTTATTATATATCCCCCCCTCTTTCTGCTTGTTCTTGCTGTGTTCGTTTTTGTGTTCTTCTGTGTCTGCTTGTCTCCCCCCCCCATTGTGGGGGCCCACCGAGTCAGCTCACCGTGCGGCAGCCTTGACTGCTCGAGGGCGGCCTGCCCTGCTTGTGGGGGCTTGCCCTGCCCGTGGTGGCTTGCCCTGCCCACGGTGGCTTTGCCTTCTCAAGGTGGTCTGCCTGCTCAAGGAGGCCCCGGGAACCGAACCCGGGGCCTCCCATGTGGTAAACCGGCGCCCTACCAACTGGGCTACAGCCAGCCCTGATGTTGAATTTTTAAATGATTTTTAGACCAGGGATTCAAGGGAAGGTGACCTCAAAGTCAATATGTTTACATGAAATATCATTATTTTAGTTTCCTTATCTGTAAATTAAAATGCAATAATAGCAGGATATTATGAGGATTGAATAAGGTTATATATGTAAACTTACACTGTAAATTGTAGTTCATTGGATGAGTGTAAATAAGTATGAGACGACAGTCAGTTGTTTAATACCTAATGTGGGGAGGGATATGATAGGACCTGCATCTAATTCTAAAATATTTGAAAACAAAAGTAAGCTCTGTTTTCTGAATTAGTAATCTTTTAATGGGAGTTTACCAGGAGAACACTATAAAGATCAATGTCTAGCATTGATTCAGGACATCTAACTCTCCACATGACCTAAATTGTACCCTCTCTTTCCATCTGAGAAATTTGAATTGACACATTGAACATTTTGCTTTATGAGGTTGAATACCTCAGCTATTAAGTCTTGAATCTTACCCATTTTGTAAGACTCAAGGCTTAATAAAATTCTATTATGGCGAATTTTTAACTGTAAAGCTATACTCATAACATTAGGAAAAGTTGGGGTGTAAATGAAATATTTACACTCTTCTTTCCTTACTCTCCAAATTTAAAAAGATAATCATGAATGGCCTCAGACTAGAAATAAGATAATATGTATCAGTTTTTTTCCCCCCTCCTATCTGGAATAAAACATTCTGAAAACTATTTCATTCCCTTGTTGAATGAAAGGGACACTCTCACAATTAGTTAACACGAGAGGCACTAATCATCTAAGGTGTGTGCAGCTCCTGAGGGGCCATTTGTCACACTCTAATCACCTGCAAAGCCCAAGTCTGCTCTCACAGGCACTAGAGGAAATGAAGGAGCTGGCCCGTGTGTAGACAGGAGGTCAGATCCATAAATCTGTCCTCTGCCAGTGTATGAGAGCTAATGCAACTCTCGTGGGTGTGGATTAAAAGGGCACATTTACTTCCACTTTCAGATTTGTAGAAGGAGATGCTCGCTGACTTGCTAACACAAAGTAGGAGAAAGGTATTCTTTTAAAATATAAATATTATTATTACAGGAGGAAATAACAATTGGCTTCAAAATACTGGTGCTCGGGCAGCCCTATAGTCTGATTGAATTGTTCTGAGGTGAGAACCTGGAATTGGCATTTTAAAGAATCTGCCCCATGGCGTCTAAGCCCCCTCTCAACTAGAAACAGAGTGGGCATCGCCGTCCCCAAATCCTCAAGATCGGGAAATGAACAATGGACTAAAGTAGACATTATTATTCTGTTATAGACATTATTATTCTAGCAATGGAGGAACTTTTATCATTAATATAAAGGCAGTGGTCACCACAGGTTCTGAGGCATGGGAGAGGGAAGAACAAGTAGAATATGGGGGCATTTTTTGGACATTGGAATTGTCCTGCATGACATTGCAGTGACTGATATAGGCCATTATATATTTTGTCGTAGCCTACCAAACTGTGTGGGAGAGAGAGTAAACTACAAAGTAAACTATAGTCCTGTGGTTAATAGCAATGCTTCAATATGTGTTCATCAATTATAACAAATGTATGACACTAATGAAGGATGTTGTTAATGTTGAAAAATGTGGGAGGAGGAGGGGGGTGGGCATACAGGAACCCCCTATTTTTTATGTAACATTTATGTAATCTAAAGATTCTTTTAAAATAAAATAATTAAAGGGATAAAAAAGGAAAAAAAAAGATACTTCAGGTGATTCTAATATGTAGTCCATATGGACACCTGCTGTAAGGCTTTCTAAAATCTGATACCTGTACAAATCAGTGGGGGATTTTGTTACAGTGCAGATTTAAGTAGGGTTGGGGGGACTCTGCCTTTGTAACAAACACCCAGTTGATGCCATTTCTACTGATTTGAAGATCACATTTGGAGGAACAAGGACCTAAGTTATAGTCTAGGTTTCAAATTTATTTTATTTACATTTAGCATGGTGGATGTCTCACACACCCATTTTGCCCTAGAAAATACACTTTTAAGAATAACATGTATCCAAAAAAAAAAAAAGAAGAAAAAGTGAATAACATGTATTCAAATTCATCATTTTATTTAATGACCTTGAGTGTATTAATGATTCTTAGTTTAATTATTGTTATTGCATTTAAATATACACATTTTTAAGATTAGTATACACTAATTTGGCATTTCCCAAGCTTTGCTGATCATCAGAATTACGAGGGGAGCTTGATCATTCTGATTGGGAGTTCTCACCAAAAAAGTTTGGTGGCAGGAAGGGAGGACAGACTTTTTCATTAAGTCCTGCAGATAATTCTGGTGTCCAGACTGGTTTGGGAAACACTGTGTTAGTAAGGATTGTGGTATAATATTTCACTCTGAAGTTAATAAACATTTGAAAAAGGTAATGGTTGAAACAAAATCACCATCTATTTTATTTTCAATACCTGCACCTTAGATGCTGAAAGCTGTGAGTATGCTATTTTCTCACAAATTATAAGGGTAATCCAATTAAAATACAGAAACTCTGTGAACACCTCTGTGGTACTGTCAAAATCACATAGTATAAAAATGCCCCAAATCTTTGATTTATAGCCTGAAAAGGAGAAGTGATCGTCGGAATGGTAGAAAAAAATCACCTTGCTCGCTGTTCCTGGATATATGAGTATCCAAATGCTTGAGCCTTATTGAGGAGAATATTTTGGCCTCAAGACGTCAGATCAACCAGCCGCCATCTTGCCTAGGAAGGAACTAAATCTTGACCAGTTAATCAACCAGACCACCAAATGAGTGTTGTTTGTAAATAACCTTTCTGTAATTCTAAATGACAAGGAAGGTGAGAAAAATGAAACCAAAGAGCATATTTGTTTCTTACCTGGAAAGCCAAAATCCTCTTTCTCTTACTTTTTAATGCTTTTCGTAAACCTATTTCCTTAGTTTTACTTTCTCTCTCTCTCTCTTTGAGCACAGCTTAGGGATAGGATACTGCTCAGTGGCTTAACTCCTGAGTTTTAGTTCAATCCTCTTATTAATTGTAGCAAGATATTTAATTCTTTTAAAGTCTCAGTGTCGCCATCATTTATTTTATTGTGAGGATCAAATGGATTGATTGATTTGAAAACAAAGGAAACAGGGTTATTATTTTCTTTCTTCCTTAGGTCTCTTTGCACCCTGCATTCTTTCTGCGTGATTCTTGCATGTGTCCATTTATTTCCTGTGGTTTTCCACCTGTATATATGGTTCTCCACCTTCCATCTGCATATAAAGTAGACTTTAAACTGTGGTTTGGAAGATGATTTTCTTAAGGCCTGTCTCAATTATTCCCTGACTACTCCTCCATCCCCTCAATTAATTTCTCTCTGCTCGTATTTCCAACAAACATTGCCTACATTTTGGCTATTTCATCATGTCTTTTTTATGTATATTACCTCTCACCCACAAATTTATGAGCAACATGATATCAGGAACAAAGTTAGTCATTTTTATGCCCCCATATAGCAGATGACGAAGGCTATCAAGTTCAATTAATCTACAAACTGTGGCAAGCAAGCCTGTTAGTTTAGGGTTTGGAGTAAGCATAAGAGGCTCTATTTAATATTCTTTTTGATATAGAGATGACATGAAAATTTCAGTCAAATGTTGTAAATCATCTTTCACTCCTTTGGGGAAAGATGTGGGGAATTCCAAATAACAAAAATAAGAAATCACAATGCTATGCTATGTTGGTCTCCAGAGCTTATTAAGTTTAGAATTTGTTATTTTCCATTCCAAGCTCATATCAGATAAGAATGTAGATTCTTTAAGAAAACTAATAATTGAATTCAATAATATTCTTTGGGGTTTAAAAGAAAACCTACTTTCGCTATCCTTTTTTAAAATATTTTTTTGTATTGAAGTATAGAGCATACATAAAAAATAAGTGTATAATAAAAGTTGTGAACTTACAAAATAAATGTGCATTACATCATACAGGAGTCCCATACATCACCCCTCCACCAACACCTTGCATTGTTGTGAAACATTTGTTACAAACTGTGCAAGAGAATTGTCAAAATATTGCTACTAACTATAGCCCATAGCTTACATTTAGTGTATTTCCCCCCCAATCCACCCTATAATTTTTAAGTATATTTTTATTACAAAGGTTGTGAACTTACAAAACAATCATGTACATGGTTAGAATTCCCACACAACACCCCTCTACCAACATCTATTATCTTAGCCCCTTAAAAGTAAAATCTCATGCCCAAGGAGAAAGTATATTTAAGTATTCTTGTAAGGCTCCATCTGCCATCCTTTGGGCTTATTTTTCAATGAACAAACTCTAAAGTTCAAGACAATGTGTTAAAATATTGAATGAACCTCAGAGGGGATTTGAAGATGTGTTTATTTTAAAATTCAGACTTCAGAAAAACACTGTCATTTAGTCTACCATTTAATAAACAATGTTTTCCTGCCATTAATTTTTTGTTTCCCCCCCCTTTTTTTTGCATTAAACATTCTGTTTCAGGTTTTGCATTGTTTCTGTGGAGTATTTCTAGT
Source organism: Chaetophractus vellerosus (assembly GCA_004027955.1). Classification (NCBI taxonomy): domain Eukaryota; kingdom Metazoa; phylum Chordata; class Mammalia; order Cingulata; family Chlamyphoridae; genus Chaetophractus; species Chaetophractus vellerosus. The sequence continues at coordinate 7,012 of PVKH010016319.1, forward strand.
GTGAGTATAGCAGGATGTATCCGCAGGAAGAAATGTCTGGCGATTTTCCATCCTGTAAGGGGAGCAGCTTAAATGATTTGTGACCAAGACTCAGAATCTGAATGAAGGTAATAAGGCAAGGTTTCCACAGTCCAAAAATCTGTCTCTAAATGTGGGAAAAGTGGGATTTTATCGTTTGAAGTTAAGTAACACAATAAAAGATTAGATAAGAATGATTGAACTCATCTTACAGAATTACAAGCTTTGTGTAGCTATTATGTGTTCCAGCTCACTGGTATGGGGTACAAAATCAGATAGGTTTTCTTTTAGCCTCCAAATGAAATGACTCAGCCCCAAATCAGCAAACTGAGCGCCTGATTTTCTTCTGTTGGTGGATTCCCTGCTTCTTATGAAATATATAAAAACTCTGGAAGGTCTAATTCAACCCAAAATTCAGGCCCAGATACCAACACCTCAAAGAGAAAAATACATAAAAAAACCAACACAAAACAAACAAACAGACGAAATAAGCAACAGGGAACTCTTAAATTGGGTCCTCTTGCTGGGTGGCTGAATGTAGCTCTTGATGTCATGTTGCTGGTAAACTCAGTCAAGCTGAGACTTGATCAGTCCTTGCAGGAAGTGCTACAAAAGCTCAGGTAGAGACCACCTTGGAAATCAGGTGGACAGTAAGCCTGCAGATTCTGTACACATGGCAGGGTGGGCTATGGTGTTTGAGGTCCACTGCCCTAACCTGATGGTATTTTGGAGAGAGAAATATGTTCCTCTCACCAAAGTGGGTCTGGTCTCCTATGGGAGTGCTCTTTGAATTCACTTCTAAACATCCATTTTCTCTAAGCCATGCCCCCCAATCAGGACCACTGGGAGGTGGAGCAGGAAAAGAGATAGGTGTGGGTCTGGCACTGGCCATATGCTGTGCCCAGAACCAGTTCCTCCCACTATAGAGATGAGCCTAGGGTGCTTCTACATGGTAATTTTGCCCCCTGGTGTCCTTCATTGACTACTGAATTTATCTGAAGCTACTTCATTCCATCAGAAAAATTCCAATAATTCCTATCCCTGGAGGAAAGGGTTAAGATCACAAGCCCCTCTCAGAAAGCTCTTTACTCCCTGCAATTGTAAAACTTTATACCCAGAAATTCTTTGGCTTTTTATAAAATGAGGGTATTGGTAGAGATATGGAACGATTCTAGTCTCCTAACTGTGATAGGTAAAATAACTAAAACAATCTTCACACGCTTTCCTTTATCTGCTTGCCTTAAAAGGGGGCCACAAAAATGGTTGTACCCACTTCAAAAAATTTCCATAATGGATATTTTTTGTTTCTGCTATTATGAATCTGTAAATTATATACAATGGAATTTCTTACATATGCCAGCTTCCACTTATTTATTACCCTAAGAAAAGTTGCCAGCATGGCTCTTACAACTGGTAGGTCTCTCTCAAAAACCTTTGTTCTTCGTGGATTGTTGTCTCTTCTTGCCTATGAAAAGGGTTAAATTTCATGCCTCAAAGTTTGAAAAGTTATTTCCTGATTGGAAAATTTACTAAAAATTAGATTTCTAGGTTGGGGAGAATTCTAGTAATTTCTGTTTAATGCTGCTAAATGTTCTCGCTGAATATGCATTCCTTGTATTTCTGTTTACCTATTATGTGCCCAATCATTTGGGCAACTACACAAGGACCAAATATCATTTTATGCTTAATTGAAACTGAAGCCATTTCTAAATGTAGGTACATAGTGCTTATTAGCAGCAAACAGTGAAAAACACAGAAAAAATAAAATATCTCATGTTTTATTTTGAAATAAACTCTTGATATAATCACAAAAATTCATAACATTTTAAATTTAAAATAGCTATATAAAAGTAACCTCAACATACCATGAAAAGTTTGGATGAGAATATCTCTTCAGTTCCTTTCAACACAATGATTCTATGCATTGAAAATGTGAAAATCCAGTGTTAGTCTCTTAGTAGGTTTTTTTGTTAGTTGATGTATAAGAACAGCTACTTTTGTTAATCATTTTTTATTTGTCTTGCCTCCAGCTTCTCATGGATACTGACTGACAGCTTTCTTTTGAACTCTTGAAAGTCTAAGCGTGGACACTCTGGGTGAAGAGGCAGAGAGAGCTGCTGATAGATAGGTACTGCTTTTTCTCTTATTTCCAGATCATGCCCCTCCTCTCACTCCACCCCATCCCCAGACTTAAAAGACAATGGTTTAAGTGGAACAGATGTAGCTCAGTAATTTAGTGTGTGCTTCACTTGTACAAGGTCATGGGTTCAATCCTCAGTACCTTCTGAAAAACAAACAGACAAACAAAAAATGGCTGAAAGGAGAGGAGTTTTCCTCAAATATAATTGGCCAACTAGACACACTCTACACGATGTCCAAGCAAAAGAAAAAAAAAGCCTGCTTTAGGAGTCTACATATTAGCCATTAATCCATTGTTAATGATTTTGCCTACATGAAGAAGTGAGAGAAAGAGATGCATGATACCAATGAGTGAACAAACACTCGGGTCCTGTACGCATCATCTTTTCGATGTTCTTCCTCATTGGAGTAGCCACCCGGCAGGTCTTCTCCCTGCATCACTTCTTCAAGACCAAGAAGTCGATTGAGTAACAAGGCTCATTCCCCTCCCACCTTGTATCTCAGCCAGCAGAACATTGCTGGGGCGTGCCTAGCCTATGGCACCCTGCCAACAGCACCATCAAGAGAAGCTTGCTTTCCAGAACTGATCTCTTTCAGGGTGGGGGGACATGGGGTACCACCTAGACCCAACAAGCCAATGAGGGACTTCTTTTTAACTTGGTAGGATTTGGACTGTTTTTTCAAAATCAGACTACTGAAAAAAATGGGGTTACCTAGATAATGCCAAAGCCAGCATTTGTACTGGGTTTCCTCTTGTGAGCTGTTTGAACCATGTTTTCTTTTCTTCTTCCTCCTGCCCACCAGCTTGGGCTTCCATTCTAGTCCCAAGATTTGTATGACCATGTTGAACTTGTTTCATTCTGACTGTCTTCTTTGAGTTTCCTTGTGAAAACACCCTTAATTTTCTCTGACACTTTGCTGAAATGTTTAGGTACCTTCTTGTGATATTCTTTCAAAATTTTACGTCTCTTAAAAGGGTGAAGGATGTGACACCTCATAGAAGTGAGCTTTGAACTACAGATAACTCTTAAAGAAAATTTCATTTTGTTTAGAGAATTAAAATATTTGTGCTAAAAAAAAAACCCAAACATGTTCCAGCACTAATCAATTAACTATGTGATGTCCAGAGTCATTTAACTTCTTTAGACTTTGGTTTAATTATCTTTAAATGAGAAGGTTAGGTTCCTTCCAGTTCTAAATCCTTTACATCTATCCATTTGCTAATAGTTGCAAAGGTCTTCATGCAATAGAGATTGAATCATAATCAGTAAAAATTCCACTATGATCAAATACTTTTGCTTGAATAAGAGGTCTGTCTAGTCAGGAAAAGGGTTGTAATCGGAAGAACCTATGCGTGTAAACTTGGTAGGCACTTACTCTAACTTTGCTAAACATAGAAAAAAAGTGTCCCCAGGAGAAGAACTTTTAGAAAGGAAGGTATACTGGACTGGATACGTCTCAGCATGGCTACTACATTCACAGTCCTTTTCCACAGAGTCCCTGCCTGTGTTCCTCCTGCTGAAGGAAGTGGCTGAGAGAGTCAAGTCGGGATCATGTGTCTCAGCAGAATGGACGCAAGGTGATCAGCAGTCTGTGCTCTCTGCTCATGCAAGCCCATGCTTATAATTGGACTAACCAGCTTCTTTCTCTTGGCAGATATAAAGATGAGACAGAAGGGGAGATTTGGTAGCAGAGAAGGTGGGGGAATGCACAGAAGACAACTAAATAATTTTAATAACAAAACACCAAAATAGCAGTCCAAGAAGACTCCATAAGATAACTCAGTTGAAAACAATGCCTTGATTTCTCAACATTTCCAGTATCTCTAGGGCCTAGCCATTAATTGTAAAGCACAGCATATATTCATTTTTTCTCCTTATTTTCACCCTCATTACCTACAATCAAGAGTATAACAAAGGAGCATTGAATTTTAGATACAGAGGACTTCTGTTGTTTTCCCCTCTAGCCTCCATTCATCCTATTTCTGCACTAATTATAGTATTCTGAATTTTCTCAGGGCAGCAAGGCATACTCCAATTTTTTGGAGAAGGCTCTGGCAGAACACCTGACCAAAGCCAGTGAGAACACCCTATTCCTCTGTCCATAGAAAACGGTTCAAGGGCGGTGATGAAATTCACTCAGTTCAATGACTTTCAGGTTCAGGGACGTTGTTTGCACTAATTTGTCTGTGTTCGTGTTTGGTAAGGAACCTCCCCTTTCCACTGGATTTGAATGTGAGGGAATGTAGACCTAGAATTGATAACAGGCATCTTATTATGAAATGGACTCTGAAAACGAATATGAAGATTTTGAGAGTAAATTTGAGAGGTGAATAGACACTGGGTCCTGGGAACATTTCTGGACCAATGATCCAACCTCCTTCTGCAGCCTTCCAAGCCAGTACTATCCCTGGATTTTTAAGTTACTTTACAAAGTAATATACTTCCTTTTTACTATAGCAAGTGTGGCAGAGACTATGTGGCATTCCCTCTTCTTTCTGGGTGTCAAGCTCAACTACATTGTCAACCTCTTTTAAAATTAGGTGTGGCCATGTTCCAGCCAATGGACTATGTGAAGAAGACATGTTCACCTTTTCTTTTCCTGGTTCATAAAATCTCTGGCTGGAGACAGATTATCCAGCAGAGGACTGCAAGGCCTAACAGAATGGCAGTGTTACAAAATAGAAGGTACTTGGGGTCTCCGAAGGACCTGAAGGAGAGGTCAGCCTATCAATCCACACTGGGTGTGGTATGAGTGAGAAATAGATGATTATTGTGTTAAGCTATTAAAACTTTAGGATCTGTCCACTGTTTTAATATAGACCGTTTTTCTTTTCCTTTCTCTTATTTTCAACCCAAATTTAATAGACGGATTATTTTGTAGCTTTCCTTCTGTTTTCAAGTAGCAACACCAAAAAAGAAACAAGCATTACACAAATTAGCCCATAGATTTTAATGTGACTTGTAAATGTCACCTAATGACTTTGTAAGAAACAGATAAAAGGAATAATGATGACAGATTATTTTCTGGCTTCAAAGAATACAAGCCACATGAAAACATTATTTACTTGGTTCATCTCTAGTTTGAAGCTATGGAAAATTATCCCTTGCTGCCCTCAATATACTGTGAAATCATTATTATATTTTTAAAAAAGATATGACTACTACTAAAACTCTCTTAGATTCAATTATGTATTGTGTTACTTTTTAATGCAACATTTTAATGAGATCTTATTTTTATTACAATTCTGTGATATAGGTAAATGGTTTAGCGTCATTATATATGCCAATAAACTAAAATTCCAAGGACAAGAAATTTACCTTCTTTGACCGCAGAATTCATTTGTATTTTCTAATCCTGTGGTCTTTCAATTTTGTCACTTATTTGTTAGTGTTTCTAAATGATGTAATAATGTAAACTTGTACATATCTGTGAGTGAGAAATTACATAGCATTTTAGAAATCAAAATTAATGAGTACAAAAGTGAAGTGTCTAGGTAAGTGGGTAAAGTTTCTGACATTTCATCCCACTGGCAAAAATTTCTACATATTAAATCAATGACATGCCTTTTTGATGAACAAGCTGTTACTAAATACTACTTAATGGAAATAGTAACACGCTGTTTTTGAAGTTTTTTTAAAAATGGTTATTCTAGGGTTTAACATATAATTTTTCAGAATCAGCTTCAGGTTTATATTCACTTAATTCCAGTGATACACAAAAATGTTATTAATCCTATGTAGCACTCTTCCCTTCACCCTTTTTTTTTGTTATACACATCACATCAATAATGTTCCAAACTCAACAATGTATTGTCATAATGGTTACTTAACCATCTATAGTCATTTCTTTAGCCTAACACAGCTTTATTCTCACTTACCAACTTTGTACTGTTATTTGCAAATACATTATACAAATATTACTTTTTGATGTTTTAGACCCAGTATTATATTTTATACATATTATTTCATACAATTGATTTTTAAATCAGTTATGATAAGAAACAAGAAAAATATGCATTTATACTATTTTTTTATAATTACATAGTTACCTTTACCAGTACTCTTTGCTTTTTCATGTAGATTCGAATTACCATCTGAAGTCTGAGATCACTTGTTTTCAGCCTGAAGAATTTGCTTTAGTATTTCTTGTAAGGCAAGTCTACTAGCATCCTATTTTGTCAGATTTGGGTTTTTTAAAATGTCTTTATTTTGCCTTCATTTTTTTCTATGACCCCCTAAAATATGTTATTCCAGAGAATATTGGCCTCTTTTGTTTCTGCTGAGAAATCAGCTGTTAATCTCACTGTAGTTTCCTTACAAGTAGCAAGTTGTTTTTCTCTTGATCCTCTCAGGAGTTTTTTATTTCAGTTATTGTAGTTTTCAACTTCAGAAGTTTCATTTGGTTCTTTAAAAAAATAATTTCTATCTTTTTATTGACAGTCTTCATTTTTTTGTGACATTGTCATCACCCCTCCCTCACTCTCACAGGCAGTTTGTGTTGCCTGCTTTTTTTCTGGTGTTTGGGACATAGTTTCATTTTTTATTGGAAACTGGACATTTTAGGTAATATATTGTGACAACTTTGGGTACTGATTCTGCCCTCTGGGACTTGTTCTAATTTGCTTTTTTAGTTTTTATCAGCTGGCTGAAGTGTTTTAATGAAGCATATCCTCCCCCACCTCCTCAGTGGTAAGCTCTGATGTCCTCAGGGAGATACAACTTTGGGTATGCCTACAGCTTTCCTGGAATAACAGTGGTATTGGTAGCACTCCCTTTTTGTCCTTTCCTTACTACATCCAGCTTTTAAAGATTTATTTTTTATTTTCTGCTTTTTGCATAAATTGCTCTATAAATTAATCTAATGAAGTTGTGGCTTCTTTAAAAGAATAGTTTCTGAGGTCTAAGTTTGATATCTGTTTGGACTCCAGTAGGGCCCCTCATAACTGTCTTATTCCCTGGTTGTCTCTGGCAAATTAGCTGTAATCTATGCTATATCTTCATTAAATCCACAAGTCACTTCCCGCAACACAAATTCCATTGTTCATAATCTCTTAGATTTGATATTCTCTACACTCTGCTGCAAGTGAAGTCCTTTCATTTGGGAAGTGATTATAAACTGTCTAGTTTTTGGCCTGCTTCTTCATTCAGGCAAAATCTTTGGAGCTGAGGGTAAGGGACAATGATAGATTTCCATTTTTTCCTGAGTGACACCCCTGCATTGGAAGCTGAATATTCAATGGACCAGAGGGCAGTAGCTTCAGTTCTTCTTGGCATGTCTCTCCTAGCATGTGACCTTGGTGTTATGAGCTGGTGCAAGGGCAGTCAAGGCCCCAGTATTCTCAGCAGTATTGCCCCCAGGTAGACAGCTTTCTTCCAATGAGTGGTGGGGGGCAGTCCCGACAACAGAAAGCTGGGGTCAGGATGACAAATGCTGACATCGTATCTCTCCAGATAAGATGGCCCCCAACTGGGAGGTGGGGAGAAAGAGCACCTGTATTCTTGAAGGCAGCAGCCTGGAGATGTTTCTGCCTCACGGGTAGAGAGTGGAGGGGAGAATTACCACCAAGGTCACTGCAGAGTAGGTCTGTGGAGCTGTTCATGCTGTCATGATAGAAGTGGAACTCTCTAACAACTTCTAAAATTCTTCCTCTTAAGAGAAATGACTTTTGCAACATGCTAAACTTGCTGCACCTCAGTTTTCACAATTGTTGTAAGAATGAAATGATAAAACATGAAGTCTGTCAACTATGAATTGTAGTGTACATTAGTGCAATTTTGCCCTATGATATTCCATTTATTTCAAAGTCTGTGAAACCGTTGCATCTGTTAATTCCTGTGGAAAAAAAAATCAAGTATTATGTACAGTTGGTAAGATGGATCTGACAGGAGTAATTAAATTCCCTGTCCTAGTGATGCCTGGTTTGCAAGAGAGGCTGTAGTGGATTCTGTCTGTGCCCTATGCTGGTCAGGCACCAAGGGAAAGGAACCAAAGTTGGTTCCATCTATCTGGGTCATGCTAGGAAGGTAAATTGGAGTAGCGTTGATGGGAAAATATATAGGATTAACCAAATACCAGTTGCCTTTGTCCAAGTTTCTTTCCCCAAGGCAAAAGCCAATTCTACATTTTCAATTCATTGAATGCCTACTATTTTCCATGAGCTCTGCTAGTTTTTGGAGCAGCTATAGATCTTTAACACTTTGCTTTTTTTTTTTTTTTTACTTTGAATAATAACAACCTAAAAGGGAAGGGTGACATATACAAACAGGTTTTTAAGCTGGCTAAAGCAAAATAAATGATGGGAGGTAAAAGGATTAATCGGGCATCTGTTAATAAGAACATGGATTGAGGAAAGTAGTGTGTTTTATATTCCTGGGCAGGTTAAGCAAATACCAATGCAATGGTTCAGCTTAAACAATGGGAATTTATTTGCTTATATTTTGAGGCTCAAAGAAAGTCCAAATCAAGGTGTCATCAAGGCAATGCTTTCTTCCCAAAGACCGTGGTTTTCTGGGGCTCCTCTGTCCCATGGCAAGGCACATGACAGCATTTCCTGGTCTTTCCTTTCTCCGCTGGATTCTCTCAGTGTCTAGCCTCTTGCTTACTGTGGTTTTCTTT
>PVKH010016320.1:0-15780 GCA_004027955.1 Chaetophractus vellerosus
TGTAGCTAAACAAAATGAAGAGAAAGAGAGCTCATACTCTTTTCCTTCAGAGTGAACAACTCTTACATTTGGTATATTCTTCCAGATATTTTTAACTACATAAATTATGTATATATGTAAATATATATACATAAACATGATTTCTAATTTGCTTTTAAATAGCCCTTATTACCCTTATGTCTTCTACTAAACCCTCAACCTTAATTATATAAATATTTATCCTTGCAAGAGTATGGGAATTAGATACATATTTTTGGTATAATATATATAAAGGATTTAAGTTACCTAAATAAAAGCCTGGCTTCTCTTTTCCTTTGCCATGGTCCTGTGCCTTTACCCTATGGCTATGCCCATCCCTACTGCAAAATTCTATTTTTAAAATGTATTAAATAAATTAAAACTTTTGGTAACCTCTTTTCAAAGTAACTGCTAACTAGAGACTGCTTTGAATTATGGGGTAAGAAGAAGTAAATATGTTTTACTATATATACAAGCAAAATGCATTTTGCTATATATATAAGGTTTTGCCTTTTATGAGATTTGTGTTTTGGAGTCTGGGCTCTTGTGATGGAAAGCTATCCTTCCAAGGTTCTGCTATTTGCAGGAAATGGCAAGGACCCGAATGTCATTCTTTTGTCTAGGAGACAAAGCCCTGGTTCTTTCTTTTTCCTTACGTGTTTTAGGATTGCCAGTGAGGAGCCTTTCGGTGCAGTGTGTTGTGGCAGTTATTAGACTTGTATATAGGCGTAAGGGGTTATCAAAAGTCTAGTCAGTAACTGCAAAGATTGCGTAACTCAATTTCTTTCAATTCTGACTCTTAACTCCCTGAAGTTAGGCTAGATCCTACAGGTTAAGGGCAGTCCTCTACAAGGTTGCCCTTATTTTGGTGGCCCAGGCCACTCACACTTCTGACCAACTGGCTACAAATTCAGGGGTTTCCATTGCTCCCTCTTGGGTTTGATAATTTGTAGAATAACTCACAGAACTCACTGAAAGTGCTATACTTATACAGCTCTATTAGACAAATAAGAAGAAGTCAAAAGGAAAGATGCATAGGGTGAGTCTGGTAGGGTCTAAAAGGCAAACTTTTGTGTCCTCTCCATATGGAGCCTAGGCATGTCACTCTCCTGGTACAGAGATGTATCTTTTCCATCTTGGAAGCTCATCAGAACTTTGAGTGATTATATGGGGTTTTTGAGTTTATGTAAGGTCTCCTTACTTGGGCATATTTTATAGAATCAGTGACCACGTGGTTGAACGCACTCTGCAGGCCCCTTCCTCTTCCACAGATTGTGGAGGTTGGCGGACATGATGTGGCTCAAGGCCCCAATCCCCTAATCATATGGTTGGTCTTTCTGGTCTGTCCAGCCCCCACCCTAAGACTGTAGGTTTGGCTGGTCCCTCCCATGATTGTCCCTTGTTAGCATATGAACTCTCAAATGTGGTCCTGGGCCACCATGAATAACAAAAGACACTTCTACCATAGAAAATTCCAAGGATTCAAAGGTTTCTTCCCCAGACAGAACTGGGAACAAAGACCTGCCATGTTTCTCATTATTCTATAATAGAGCAGTATTTTAAATGTCCCTGTCAAGATGATTGATGTCGAGAAAAGTGCATGGTCCATTGGATTGCATGGTTGGTACTGATGATGATAACTGCTGTATCATCTGTAAAACTCCACAGTGAGTTGTGGTAGCTCCAGACATTTGTCTGTGGATGGGTGTTTGACTGGGATTGTATATATTCAAGATAAACCTCGAAGACAACCATCATTCTTATTTCACGGTGGTGTGTGTGTTACTTGAGAATCACTTTAGAAATGTTAGGACGCTTTTTGCACGTTGTTTCCAGTTTGGGAGTATTAACTTCTTTGTAGTTTGTAGACATGGGAGCACTGACTTGCTTTCCCTTGGTCTTTCAAGACAGTTGAATTTTGGTCAGTCTTTTGAGAACCAAACACTAGGAATTATATGTGTTATTTGACTTTGAGCCAATATAGAAGAGAGTTTGTGTATATGGTTCTCATCTTACTTCTACCTTCCAAATCATGTGCATCTAATTGGCAGAACCTAATTTGTATTCAGAACCCTAGCTGCAAGGGAGTCTGAGAAATGTAGTTTTTAGATTTCTGGCCTTTGTTCTTCCAAAAAGCATGCTAAAGAATTTTGGAATGGATGCTTAATACTTGTTTAAAATCTGTGGCTATAAACATTGATTTATGTGTGTCTGCTCCATCAAATTGGGGAAAACCAGTTACTTGATTGTTAGCCAAGAAGCTAGTGAAAGATGATTTCTTAGTGGAAAGATTGTCCTTTTGGGGCTAGGCAGATGGATTTGAGGATTTCATGTTGTAAGTAGCTTGGCTTGAAGGCTTATAGCAGAACAGTAGTATATAGAGGCCATAAAAAGTTAAATTAGTATAAAAATGAGATAATATAAAAAAGCTTTGGAAAATGAAAAGCCTTACCCGAAGTGAATGTAGTGTTAACTGTTTTAATTTTAATACTATTAAATAACTTTTTTCCTCTTCATAGAAAGCACAGAAAATCATAGAAGAGAAAACAGTTTCTCTCTTTCCATATTTTCCCGTGCATTTGCATAGAGGAAATAGTTGACCACAGCCCTCAGGTTCTTCCTTCCCCCATTGCTGCCCAGGCCATGGTGAATGGCCTTGCTGAGAGAAGATGCTCTGGTCATATGAATCATGATGGGCATTCGCCATCAACCAAGGACCACCTTGGAGCTGAGCAAGGGGAGTCCGGGTGTCTCAGAGCTTTGCAGCTGCTTTGATTTACAGGACTTCACTTGTTGCTGCCCACTTCTCTGAATTGGCGTAGGGCTTTGTCAGAGTGGGCTCAGGATCCGGCTTAGGCAGGTCTATTTGTGTGCCTCTGTGTTCCCACTTGCCAACAGGATCACAGGCAGGCCTTGTGCCCTGTGCAGCCCACTATAGTGTGACAGTGAATCAGAAAGCAGACATCTTAAAAGCTGGGGATTGCAATTCCTTTTCCCTCCCAACTTCCTTAGAGTTTTTCTCTGTGGGTAACTTGGAGGTTTTGATCTGATAAGAAAGCATTTCCCCCTTGAAGCATTGTTTTGGGAACTACCCTGGTCTAATGGAAAGAACTCTGGCTTGGGAATTGGACAGACTTGGATTTTATTTACATCCAGACTTTTCTACTTCCTCAGCACCTGACACTGGGCAAGTGGTTAACCTCTCAGAGCTCCAGCAATCTCATCTATAAAATGTGGACAAAATAGAACAGAGCAGTGTTGTTTTAAGATGATATAAAATTATAAGTGAAAATTAGCACTGCATGCAATAAATAGTGTTTTTTTTTTTTTTGCTTCTTTTCCTCTTTCCAAGGAGTAGCTGGGGAGCAGCTTCTTTCCATTCCTTGTTATTTTAGTATTTGGTTGGTTTCCCGTTTTAAAATGGTATGAGGATTCTAGGCAGTCCTGAGCTGTCCCCTCCCACGGAAATGTGCAGATTTATTTCAGCTGAAGCCATGGAAAGGAATCCATACCCATCAGCCCTTTCTAACCATCCATGGGACTCTTGTGGAAAAGGCTTGTGCCTCTTTGCTCCCTCTGAACCCAACCTTAACTTGGAGTGTTTGGCCTCCAGGGAAGTGCTGCCTTGTCCTGAATGTTATGGCCTTTGGCCTGATTGAATGGGACAGCTGGCCAGTTTCATGACTCTGCTGGATTTCAGCTGATAATTAAAATGCTTTTGTTCCAGGAGGAAGGCAATAATTACTCTCCCTCATTCTCCACCTTATCAGTCTGCTACAGAGGTCAAAGGGAATACCTTTTTTCACATCCCCCTACTGACTTCCCCAAAACAACTTAGCATTCTTGTTGCAGTCTCTTTTAAGACTCTGGAATATTTAGGGTGAGCTGAAGAGATCTTAATTTTGAGTTTTGTGGTCTTATTTTGGAAGGAGAGGAGCGTGTTTGACTCTTTCCCATCTCCATAGAACAGCTTTATTTCCTATAACTGCTCTACAAATCAGTTTGTGCCCAGCAGTTAGTAGGTTCTCAAGAAATGTTGTGGTTTTGATCATCATGGATTCCAGCGTGCATTTTCCATGCCTTGTGCCTTTTCCCATGCATTGAACCCCAAAGACATTCTCCAAACCACACCAAACCTCTTCTCCTTTAGAGCCCAATTTAGAAGGTAAACTCCCTTTTCTATTAGATATTAGCCCCCTTAAATGCTGGGTAAATCAGGGTTTGAATCCTGACTCTATTTCTTGCTAACTGGGTACCTTGAGCAAATGTAGTATATTCTCCGTGCCTGAGTTTCTGCAGCTGTAAATGGGAATAAAAATAGTACCTCCTGGGGAGCTTCCCATGTATGAGGTCCTGGATTCAACCCCTAGTACCTCTTAAAAAAATAAAAATAGTACCTCCTATCTTATCTCATAGGGTATAAATGAGGATTAAATAAAATAACCTAGGTGAAGTTCTTAGCAGTGTCTGGCACATAGTAGGTTGCCAATATATTGACCATTGTTAAGGTAATTCCAGCTGCTATTCTTTTTCCCTCAGTAGTTAGATCTGTAATTTGTGCTTGTACTTACATTTTCAGTATTTTAGTCATCTTCTCTCCAATTATGGTATAGGTTTTTAAAATTCAAAATGTAGTACATGTACATGGTGAAAAAAAATAAAGTAGTACAATACTGAAATACAGTGAAAACTCAGTTTCCTTACTACCTCAAACCCTAATTTTACTTCTTAGAAGCAAATGCAATAAGTTTTTTTTTTTGGAGGGTGGTGGAGGAGTGGGTCTCCTTTGGTACTTTTTTCTGTTAATACATAGGAATCCCAATAGGATTCTTGACAGTAGAGGTGTTATTGTTTTTCTTAGATCTCTTCCTTCCATCTTCCCCTTACCTCCAACTCTCTCACTCCTAAATCATACATAATATACTTTGCATATAGTAGTCCAGATGTTTGGCAACAATTCCAATGTTGTTAGGAAATTCTGTCCATGTTCTTTTCTGGATGGACTCAAACTCTTATTGAATGAGCTGAATTTGCTCTTGTCAGGCCCTTGCTTTTGTAAATCCATTTTATAAACTTTTTGGAGCTGGAGGTCTGAGTGGAAGGTGTTCCTTGGAGCATCTCAGAAAGTCAGAAGTCTAATGTTTCCTTCTGGAATCGCCCAGCTGTGAAGGCTCGGACTGTCCCTCCATCCCTAGGAGTAAGGTTTGGGGGAGGAAGGGGGCCCATTCAAGCACCAGTGGAGCAGCAGGGCCCTGCAGTGGTGGTTGATCCTGAGGCCTTTCTCTGCAAATCCTCATGACTGTTTGCAGCCTGACGTGCATTGCTTTTAACTGATCAGGCCATGCAACAGGAAAAAATGTTGAAAAAAAGAAAAAAAGTTACCCCAAATTCCCCTGTGCAAACACAACTGTTTTCATCTTTATATGTGACTATCCTATTCTTGTGTATATACCTCATCTTCTGCCATTTTTAGTCATAGTGTACAAGCCATCTGTGCACTTCTTATTATATTTTTTGGTTTCTACATTGTGTTAACTTTCAGAATCCAAGAGGAAGGGGGAAAGGACCATAGTTTCTAGTCATCCTTAGCATTTTTTGGTAGCTTATTGATGACATTGGAGCTTAATGGAACCTTATAGTTATGAGCCAACTCACAGCCCATTTGGAGAAGTTAAGTGACTTACCTAAAGTCGCAGTTGGGATTCCTGAATACCATGACAGTGTTCTTTCTTCCAGCCACACCTTCTGACAATGAGGCCCTGTAACTTCTGTCAGACTTTCCAGCTAAGCCCAAAGTATTGTGGACAACAGTGGGAAGGGGATCCACACACCATCAGAGGAATCAGGGATGACTTGCTTTTGAGGCCCAGAGGCAAAGCTTGGAAGTGAAGTCTGCATCGTTGCTGGCCACTACTTTGAACTTAATCATTTTCTTTACTGTGCTATACAGAAGGATAACAGTGTTTTAGTTCGCTAAAAACTTCTGGGGGGCCGGCTGTAGCCCAGTGGATAGGGCACTGGTTCACCACATGGGAACCGAACCCGGGACCTCTCCGAGTAGGCAGGCCGCCTTGAGAGGGCAAGCCGCCGTGGGCGGGGCAGAGCTGCCACGGGCAGGGCAGAGCCGCCCGCGAGCGGGGCAAGCCGCCTGCGCAGTGAGCTGACTCAGTGCGTCAGACACAGAAGAATGCAAAAATGAACACAGCAAGAACAAGCAGAAAGGGGGGGACATGTAACACAACAAAACAAAACAAAACAAACAAAAAAACCTGCTGGATGCAGTATACCAGAAATGAGTTGCCTTTTCAGTGGGGATTTATTTGGTTAAAAGTTTACAGTTCTGAGGCTATGAAAATGTCCAGATCAAGATTTCATCAAGCAATGCTTTTCTCCCTGAGGACCAGCTGCTTGTGGGTCTGGATTCCTCTCCTGTGACTGGGCACAATGGTGGTGTCTTCTGGTCCTGGTCTCTGCTTTCTTCTCCAGACCTCATTTCCTTCAGCTTTGTCCTGCTTCTTCTGTAGCTTTTCTCTCCCCCACGTTCATCAACTTCTGGAGGCTTCTGCCTGTCTCTGTAGCTATTTTTTTCTGTGCCTGTAGCTGTTTATTCATCTGTTTATAAAGGACTTCAGTAAGAGGATTAAGACCTACCCTGGACCTTGCCCTACTGGAGCAATCTAATCAAATGGCCCTTAACTGATATAATCTAATCAAAGATCCACAATAGATTCAATTTAACAACGTAATTTTCTGGGGTATACAAGACTCAAACCATCACAGTTCATACTCTGGACCCTAAAAATACATGTTCTTGCTATATGTAATGGTTTGACAGTTTTATTTAATTATGAATTCCAAAAATATAAATTGGATTATGCTTGTAAACTGATCTGTTCATCTGGGCATGATTAAGTTATGAGTAGGGCGTTAACTGCCACATCAGTGGGACATTGAGCCCCACCCCTCGGTGGGCGTGGTCTCAAGTATAAAAGGCTAGACAAGAGGCAGCAGAGATGAGAGAAGCAGATTTGAGAAGCAGTTCTGATGTTGGAGTGAGCCGTTCACCCGATAGTCTACAGCTGGCCTTGTGGAGAGATGCAACGCATAGAGAGCTGAACTTGTGGAGGAAACAGAAGCTAAGCCTGGAGAGAAACGCAGCCCTGGGAACAGAGGAACCCGGAAGCCTGAACACTGGAGACATCGGCAGCTGTCTTGCTCCAACACGTGGACTTTGGTGAGGGAAGAAACTTATGCTTTGTGGCCTGGTAACTGTAAGCTTCTACCCCAAATAAATATCCTTTATAAAGACCAACCACTTTTTGGTGTATTTCAAAAGGCACTCCTGTGGCTGACGAAAACACTATATGCAAAATATTTTCATTCCATCACAATATTTCCAAAGCCTTAAATCATTTTAGTAACATGCTAAGTACAAAAATCTCATCAAAATCAGTTATAGGCATGCAGTCATGGGGCAAAATTCCCCTCAGGCTGTGGGCCTGTGAAACCTACAAAACAAGTTATCTGCTTCTAATATACAAAGGAGGAATAGTCATAGAGTAAATGTTCCCATTGCCATAGGGAGAAATTGAAAAGAAGACAGGTGTCATGGGTCCCAAAGAGTTGTAAACCTGCAGGGCATGTTCCAATAGATTTCAAAGTCTGAGGGTCATCTATAGAATCATGGTTTCTTCTCCTCCAGCTTGGAATGGCAGCCCCACCTTTTCAAGGTCTTGTCCAATGGCCATGTTCTGAGCTATACCCTCATCAAGTATCTGGGTGACCAGTGAACTCTAGGTCCTACCCTCAGAGAACACTGGGATGATGGCCAACATGTTCACCAATCTCAGGGGCAGAGGCTTAACCGCTTTAACACAGCAGGGTGGTGGCAAAATTCTCCCCAATTTTCAGGGAATGTACCCCACTCTCTCTGAACAATGGGGTGGAAGACTTGCCCTCTACAAGTGCCAAGGCTTACTTACCCTTTCACACACATGGGTGGGATCCCTCTCTTGGCCTGAGAAGATGTCTGAAGTCCAGACCTCAGCTTCTGCAGTTCTGTTCTTGAAGTCATTTTTCCTTCAGTATCTCCCGTTTCTGTCCCTTTTGGTCCAGGCTGGCAGTGGTTCCATTCATACAGACCTCGCAAAAAAACTTGTTGGTTTAGCATGCAGGAATCAGAGGTCTAAGCTATAAGTAAGACAATCTTTTCTTGAATTCATCAAATTCAAACTGTCAGGCTCTTTTGCCACTCCAACCTAGGGGCTCTGGCATCTCCAGAGTTGATGTCCTAAAATGTACAAGAACAAAGAGTCAGTTTGTCATTTCTCCTTTTCCCATGGTCCCTCCAGAGGCGCAGTTTGAACATCAGCCATCATTCTGTAGCCTCAGCTTTGCTTCTTGTCATTATTTGTCCTGAACCTAAATTCTTCTATAGCTGTCCAAAAGTGAGACATTGGACTCTTGTTTTTGCTTATGTTTGTGTTTTGGCTTTGTTTTTATTTAAACAAGGGAAATAGCTATAGGTTTTAGATAAATGCACAGGTGATTATTTCTGGGATTTTTTTTTAATCCAGAAAAGGAATGTAAACGTTCAAAAAGGGTTTGGACACATTCATTATCTGCAGAACGCCACGTGGCTGTTTGATGCTATGGCTTTCAATGTGGTGTCATCTTATCTTAGACGTAAGCAGAGGCTCCTGGGACATTGCCTTTGCAGCTGAGTTTGTAATCAGACCAGTGAAGCAACTCTAATTCCCTGTGGAGGAAAGCAAGGCATGTTTTGTGGTGCCCACTTATATTTTTAGGTTAATATCATGAAAGACACATTTGACTTTTCTCTGTTCATTCTTCAATGCTCCTATTTTGATTGCTTGCTGGTGGAATAGCACCTAAATATTAATAAGTGAAACTTCCCAGCCTTTTCTTTCTCCTGCCTCATGAAGGAAATATTCACTTTACTGCTACTGGCACTTTTGAGATTTTGTGATGTGAGCTCTTTCCGGAAGAACTACTTTTTTAGAAAGGAATTTTGAACTGAGAAGGTGAGAGCGTCTTTGTTTAATGACAAGGGATTGGAGAAGAAAGTGGGATTTGAAAAAGTGTTGCTGTGGACCATTATAAACCCTCTGGGTGCTTGAGAAAAGTAAATAAAGAATCCGACTAATTTTTATTTACTTCAGGTTGCAGTCTTTGTTGTTGTTGTTCCCAATTTGACTCAGCACTGCCCTGTGCTCTAACGTGAGTCTACAGCTTTACACACATGACTCTAGGTTGCACGGGCTCTGAATTCGGCCATTTTTAGGTTCTCATAAGCTTTTGGGTGCTTGATTTGATATTTATCAACTGGAGAAGAAGCTAGAGCTGGAAGGTCACTAATGATGACCTTCCAGGAAGAGAAAGGATGTCCCTGCTCAGGGAAAAGGGGAATATTCTAAGAGCTTTCTTACATGGACGCTCCCATGGAGGGCAGGAACTGAGGCAGTAAACATTTCCTAGCAAGGTGTGGCTATGCCCTTTATGACTCTCTTTCCAGGCAGGAGGGAAGGAAGGAATAGATTGGTTTCTCCCAGAAACTGAGGTAAACCGCTTGAGAATCTGTGTGTGGTTTGACCTTGCCTGACCATGGTAAGATCCTTAACTCTGTTTCCTGGGGAGTAGGATTTGTAGAGGAGTCTTTGGAGGTAGACTGGGAAGTTGGAGGCATAGGTCTCATCTTGACTGTCTTACCGGGCACAGAGGTGGGAGGAGGGTAACTAGAAAAGATATCCATGACATGTGTGGAAAGACACTGAGTCAGAACAAAGCTTGTCTTCGCTTGAGGAGGTACTTGGGGTTGGTCCCTTCCTGCTCTCCGATGGAGAGGTTGAGCCGTGATTCATAGGACACTTTAATCTGTGTTTCCCAGCTTTCTGGGGCTATCAAGGATTTGTGGTTCAACATGGCAACTCCATGTGTTTGTGCCTTGTGGTTGGGACTTTCTTGCCTTGCAAGGTGATAGGATGAGAGTGGTATCTGTGTTGGGTTGTGCTGCTTCTTCCCCTATCCTCAAATCCTTTCTCTTCTGTGATGCCCTGGGTGAACTGCAGGTCAGCAGAGCCTGGAACATTTACATTGTCTGTGGATTATGCTTCTCCACCAATTTAATCATCCAGCAGGTACTAGAGGGAAATTGATGTGCCCCCTATTGTGTTAGATGTTATAGGAAATGAGAAAATGTGTTCTTTCCATGCTCAGGAGCCATGCTATTTAAACACATCCCAAACAATCAGAACACTATGACACTATATGAAATTGTATGCCAAGAGGTACATGAGAAGGGCTCTGGAGAAGGCTTTGATGGAGGAGTTGGGCCTTACAGAATGGTTGGGATTCAGAGGGGGCTGGCAGTATGGTAGATAGGTCATGGCAATGACCTTTCAAGAAGGGGGGCCTGCCCTAACTTAGACAGAGCCAAGTGTCTTGCGATAGTGGGCCTCTATCCCCTGGGTTTAGAATATTGAACAGGAAGCCATGTTCCAAGGTAATTGAGTCCCCCATATAGCAGCTTCTCTCTTAAGAGACTAGAGAACACAGTAACACAGTGTAGTAGAGTATTGCAAGCTCTGAGCCAGGCAGATCTGGTTTTGAGCAAGGTCTCAACCTCTGAATTCATTTCCCTTCCTGTAAAATGGGGTTAATCCTGGTATTTACTCATAACATTGTAATGAGGATTAAATGAAATTATGCATGTAAGCTCTTAGCATAATTCCTGGTACAAAATAAATGCTCAATAACAGGCAGCTTTTTCTTTTTAAAAAATATTATTTCTAAGAGCAGATACTTCTCTGGTAACAGATATGAGGACAGACTCCCAAGTGTGTCACCTGCTGTTTCCATTATGATTGATTTGGCATAATCCACCGTAAACATTTCATTATGCTTTGGAGTCTTTGGGTCGGGGATTTGGAAAGGGCATTGTAGGAATAGCTTGTCTCTGTTTCTTAATGTCTGAGGCCTCAGCTGGGAAGACTTGAAAGCTGAAGGTGACTCCACAGATGGAGGAGCAGTCATCTGAAGGCTTGGTCATGAGCATGGCTGGTGCCTGGGCTAGCACGACTTGAAGGTTAGGACTGTTGATAGAGGTGCCTACATGTAACCTTGCTCTGTCGCTCGGCTGCCTCACAGCATGGCTTTTTCAGGGCAGTTGGCTACCTTACATAGTGCCTCCAGTGAACAAGGGGAAACCTGCATCAGCTTTTCTGATCTAGCTTAGAAGTCATGTTGTGTCAAGATCTCAGTGGGCAGAGTGTCACGGTCACATTGGAGGAAAGTGTGTAAGATGGGAGATGTTGTGCCATTTTGGAAAATACAGCCTGCTGTGCCTGCTCAGAGAACACGGGTGAGAGCTCAAGGATCCAAGGACTTGGGAAGCCCATGCAGCAGTATCACCCCATGCCCATCTATCAGGAAAGAAGTAAAGATGGTTTTGTTGACAAAACCATCAAGGATCTGATGTGCTGCCTCTTTTTAAAAATTATTTTCATCTGGTTTGTGCCTGGGGATCTTAGAGATATGACAGGAATCTGGCAGCTCTGCTTAGTCAATTTGAGCTTGAAGGGGGAAAAATTCAGGACAGGGAATGTTTGAAGGGCTGTTCTTTAATAAGGAAAGTTAGCTGCACAAAAACTGCGCTTTTGGTTTTCTGTTTCCTGCTGATGACATCTGTGTCTGGATAAGCTCAGGGCTGGCACCCCAACTGTGTTATCTGGGTTTAATTTGCACAAGATGGCAATGGCTGTAGGTGTCCAAGCGACCTCTTTTTGAAGTAGTCATATTTTAGGATGTTTAAGGGAGCAAGGTGCCCTGAAAAAACATGCTGGAGGTTTGGCCTGGGAGATGGCATTTATTTTCTAGTTTTAATCACAAGAAGCTTGGCCATAAGAAAATCTTTACTCTGCAGCATGGGAAGGGGTACAGCATCCAAGGAAGAGATGAAAGTGAAGTTCCCATGGAAAGCCGGGGCTGGTTAAAGGAGTCATTTTCAAGGCTGATGAATGTGCTCTGACTACTTGAGGTCAGCCATTTTTGGTCTAAAATATATAAGTCCCCTGTCATGTTCCCTTCTACCCTCTAACCCAACAAGGAGGCAGAAATCCACACCTCACACTGTTGAATCATATGGTGAACACAGGGGCATGTGATGAAGAAAGCTGGTGCCTTGAATTGTTTTTGAAGAACTGTTTTGCATGTTTACAACTAATTTTCCCTTATTCCCATGGCACATGTCATGAGATGGCCAACCAGATTTGGGAGTGGCCTGGAGCCTTGGACACCCTCAGGGTTTGAACCAAGGCCTCAGTATCACAGTCCTGGTAACTAACCAGCCTGTCTGAAGCCTATGTTTAAGGTCCAGGTGCCTGTCTGGGGAATACATATACAGAGTAAGACATTAGCCAGCCCTGGGAAGCTTATCTTTCTGCTCTGTCTCCTTTGGCCCCATTCCCTGAGCTCCTTGCTGCACGTCCTTGGCTGACATCGTGACGTGCAGTGCACTGATATCTGGGGCTTGCCAGTTGGTCCCGGATGAATGTAGGACGAAGCTGTGTTAGCAGAGAGTGTCTGATCTGTGCATGCCGGAACTGTGGCCCTGTTTGGACTCAGACAGTGACGTGTGAGCTGGTGGCTACAACTGGTAGGAAATGATAGAGCCATGTTCCTGGGTGGTTGTGGGAAGGCTGGAGAGGGTTGGGAAGCTCCAGTCCCTGTTGTGAGAGAAGAGTGGGTAGATGGATATTGGCCCAGCGGTAGAGGGCAGTGCGACGACAAAAAGCCCCTGTCCTCACTAAATGCTCGTCCCTTCCCCTAAGATTGATGACATAAGTGCCCAGCTGGAGTGATGACAGAGCACTGTCCCAGAATGTGTTGACCACTCCTTTTCCCTATACGTGTAATTAATTACTCCACCAGGTTGTCCCATCGTCTCTATCTCCAGGACCTTAGTTCATCTGGATAATTGTAATAGGTTACTTATTACAATAAGTTAAAGTCCGCTATTACTTTTTCAGTGAGTTTGTCACATTGCAACCATTGTTGTTTTGGCTAAAACACAAATCTGGTCCTACTGCATCCCTGCTTAAAAACTGCCTATCATGGATGTTGGTTGTATATTAGAGGCTTTAGCTGGGGCTGGGACTTAGCAAACCTCAACCCCCCCTGCACCCATGGTGGTGGTACCTTTTCCTTAGAGAACAGTGTGGATGGTGCAGTTATGTCAGGGTGGGTCCTCGTGGTCCTGACCATATCTGCCCATGGGCAAGCCCTGCATCTTAGGGAGGGGCTGGCTGGGGCATGTGACCTTCTGGACAGGGGCTGATCCTTGTGCTTCAGGACTCCACCCAGTGACTCTGACCACTTTTCCAGTAACTTTTTTCTTTTTTTTTTTTTTTTTTTTTTGAGATACCCGAGCTGGGGATTGAACCCAGGACCTTGTATGTGGGAGGCCGGCACTCAACCATGGAGCCACATCGGCTTCCCTTGACCACTTTTAATAACACCAAGCTTGTCTGGTAGGGAAGACGTTCTGACCTCTTGGCTATGATGGGAGCAAGGGAAATCTTTCTCTGTGTGAAATAACCTTTGCCTCCATTTTGGAGTGGGAAGAATGGTCCTGCCTGGGGTGATTACTTCTATGGCTCACGGTGGCTATTGGTGAACTCCAGCTGTAGCTGCGCTCCAGCGGTCTTGCAGTTGACACTTTTTTACATTTCTGATACATGAGCCGCTGCCTTTCTTCCAGCTTTCTGGAGGCCCTTCCTTTTGGGCTGGAGTTCAATCTCTGGACAGCACACACATTTTAGAAAGGAAAAAGACAAGTGATGAGTATGGTTGGGGACAGGAACTGGAGATTCCCCTGTGAAAAGGGTAATGAGATCAGTAGAAAATTAGAGATGGGTCAGAGAGCAGAGCCCTAGAGATGGGTAGAAAATAAAAGATAGGTCAGTCATGGGATTTCATAGTTCTTATGGCCTAGTGTCCAAAGGGTGGAAGGGAATACCAGGTGGAGATCCTGGATTGAGAACCTTTTGTTTTGGGTCCCCCTGAACAGCTGTATTTGTCCTGTCTACTACGGCTCAACACCAAATACATACCTGTTTTGAGGGTGAAGATCTAATGGAAATTACAGGACCTCATGACCCTAAGGTTTCCTCTGCTTTTTAAGTTCTCATTCTCACACTTTCTCTTCTGAGTTCTCCCCCTGACCTTACCTATGGCAAAGAACCCAGATACTCCATGTAGAGGGATCTTGGTTAAAGGAAGATTAACGTTATTGAGTTTTCAGAGTCCAGCCTGTACAACTCAAAGCCAAACTCAGAACTTCTAAAATGTTTTCAGGCTTTCAGACCTTCCTTCCCTCCCCACGCCCCTTACCCGCCTACCCCCTGCCTCCCAGCCCCAGCTAGCATTGTCTCAGCCAGTGATGCTTTTAGCACACATTTGTCCTAAATAATGCCAAGTGAGATGCCGCTTGTCAGTAAGCTTTTGCTGCAACACCTTACCAAAGTATTGTGGTTTGATCCTAAGTATCAGGGAGCTTCCAAAATATTTACAGCCTTAACTTCTAAAGCACTCTCGTTTAAATAAAAAGGTTGCCCTTTCTTAGAAGGATGTAGAACAGTACTCAGGTAGACCCAGCTGGGTTGTCGTGGAAAGGGCAGTGGACTTAGAGGTAGAATTAGCCTTGACTCCTAGCTTTGGTGGCTTCTCTGCCACTTCTTTTCTGTTCTAAACACAGGTTTCCTTCCTTGTCTCTGCCAGTGAGGAGTAACCATGAACTTGGCATAGA
Organism: Chaetophractus vellerosus; assembly: GCA_004027955.1. Lineage (NCBI taxonomy): Eukaryota > Metazoa > Chordata > Mammalia > Cingulata > Chlamyphoridae > Chaetophractus > Chaetophractus vellerosus. The sequence goes on from PVKH010016320.1 coordinate 14,843, forward strand.
AAACTATTGAAGGCTATATACCAACTAAAATGCTAATAATGGTTATTTCTGGGTAGTAGGGTTTTGAGGGACAAGTTTTTCTCTATACTCATGTATATTTTCAAAATAATAAACATTCATTTTTTTCTTTCATCAGTGGTATGGACACTTGCTTATACAGGGTATAAGCGTAAGTAAAGTTCCTACTCAATTAATTTAGGATATGAGACTGTCCCAAGACAAATAAAATGAAGGTATAGCTCATACACTGTGGCATATGAGAGAGACCAGCAGACCACAAGGCATCTTGGGGTATTTTTTTGGGGGGGGGGGTCCCAAAATAGATGTTAATAAATTTGAAAAGATGGAAATTACACAAAGCACCTTCTCTGATCATAATGGAATGAAACTGGAAATCAATAATAGGTGGGAAAGGGGGAAATTTGCAAATATATGGGGGCTAAACAACATACTCTCTTTTTTTTTTCATGATGTGTAATTTTTTTAATGTGCTTTTTTTTTAAATTGTTGCCAATATTGTCTGGTTTAATCATAGTGGGAGGGGGCTTTTGCTCCCACATTCTTTTCTTTTCTTTTTTGTAGGATGCATCTTGGGGTATTGTAGACACATGACTACTCAACATTTGACCCCCAAGTTGAGGGAGCAGCTTGGTGTGGTGGATGGAGCATGGGCTTAGAAGCCAGAGTGGAATTCAAATCCTGGCTCCTTCTCTTCTTAGATGTGGAAAAGATACTTAACTTCTGAGCTCCGGTTTTCTCATCTTGAGCATACTCCCGCTTGGAAAGGCTGTCATGAGGACCTAATGAGGCAACTTTGACAAGTTCCTAGCATAATGCCTAGCATGTGGCTGGCATGCTAAAAGTGGTATCTCCTGCTGCTGCTGCTGCTGCTATCATCATCATCATTATGTAAAACCTATATTTTATATTTAAAAATG
>PVKH010016321.1:0-15784 GCA_004027955.1 Chaetophractus vellerosus
ATTAACCTGGTGTCCTAGCCAAGCTCTGCAGCAGGAACACTGGGGAATTTATCAAAGGGTCCCAGCCCTGGCCTCTCCCCAAGACCCTAACTCAGAACCTCTAGTGTGGGGACTGAGAACCCGGCTTGCTTTCATAGACTCTCCAGGGTTCAAGAACCCCTGCATAATAGAGAGGTGGGTAAAAATATTTAAAATTTCAAAACTTTGAATATTCTATTAACTTTTGGTATAAGAAATAATAGTAAAACCTTGCACTTATTGTGTGCCTACGATGCACCAGGTGATAATGTGCACTCTCCGTGTCTTCATGCCAACATGTCTAGGTACCATTATTCCCACTTTGAAATCAGAGGTTAAATAGCAGAGCAGGTCAGTAGTTTGTCTAATTTCTTACAGTTAGCAAGAAGCAGAGCTGGGATTCAGAGGCCCTTCTGGTCAACTTGGAGGTTGTGACGCTCTCAGAATAGCATAGATATAACGTTCTGATCCTTTGTTCAATGTCTTGACCCTGTGCATTAAGTTTGGTCCTGGAGAATTTGGTAAGGAGAATTTTATACTTATTTCCAGAAAGTCCCATCAATTTTCAACATGCCATTTAATCATCATTACTCTTCTGTTGTACTTCTGAGGAATTTTAATAATTGTGAGATGGAACTAGAATTTTATGCCTGAAACTATGAAGATTTCTTCATGATCTTTTACTGGTAAATTACTTGAGATTTGCACTTTGATGATGACAGGGAGAAAAATGTGGGATATAATTTGCTCAAATGAAATGGAGAAGAAATTTTGTATATTTCTATGATCCTGGTATTAAATAAATATAATGTCCTATTGTAAGCCTTTCTCTCTTTGCCCTCTTCTTACTCTTCTTCCCATGCTGACTAGATTTAGTTCCATACTCAACGGTGTATGTGGCTGTAGGAGGCCATTGGCAATGTTCTCTCTTTCTGTAGACTAAGACCACTCAGCTTTCTCTACAACTAGCTAAACCATTGAAAAGTAGCAGGAGAGTTGAGACCTTCCCCATCTCCAGATAATATCTTTAGGATCCCAGAAGCTTCAATTTCCATGCTCCCTTCTTGTCTGGGGTTATCTGCACATTTGATGCAATCTGCATTGTACTGCAACAACCCATAAACCGAGGATTTCCTATTGTGAGTTCCCTGTAGAAAGGCAATGCTGTGAATGAAAAATTATGAGAAATAAATCATCACGGCCAGACTTCACGGACGCAATAAGTACATTCATCTTTTGAATGTAAACATCCGAAAGTTTCAAGGCAGATAGGGTAGTAGAAAAACACAGAAAAATGGAAATGAATGAATTATTCTTGCTCTAAAAGGAAAGGGGCTCTTTTCAGTTTGCATATATGTTCAGAACCACTCTGTTTATATTTTTATCTTTCTGCTTCATGTCATGTACCAAGTAGACATAGACATTTCTGTGTGTTGGGGGTATGAAAATGCTCCCCTGGTTCTCTGATAGCTGTGCTGTAGGGATAGGAGACATGTCACATTCACTCTCTCTACTCTGTCCAGGTCATCATGCTAATTTCATAGAAGCTGGATGTTTATGGCTGGGTCTGCAGAGGAGGGGAAACATTTTGTCTAGTGTACACTGACGTCATAGCTTATGACTCAGTCAGTTAAGGGATGCTTTTTGCTGCTTGGCATATGTCTGCCCATTTTCTGGTTCAGCTTAAAAATTGCTGACAGTTTTCTTGTAGGTTGTATTGCAAAAAAGGCTCTTTGATTGAAGCAAAAACCCATCCCAGGCATAAACACAGTATGTGTGGCTAACTTACACATATCTATCATACAAATATGCATGTATAAGCACGGTTAAATATTTATGGGATAATTATCATGTTTCTGTATGAAAGGAACAAAAACAGCATTTAGATTGCAGTCTGGTTGTATGGCATATGTAATAAAGCCCCCATCCTCCAGACTATCATAGCAAATTTTGTTGTGTGGTTTTTTTTTGGCTAAATTTTTATACCATATAAACGTTCAATAATTTGAAAGAATAAAGGTCACTCCTTTATCTCACTTTCTACATATTGACCCAGGTGTCAGTACTCTTTCATCTTTTGAGATCTGCACTTTGGCATCATTGAAATGACAGAGTAGAATAGTTCTACTAAAATGCCCAAGGATAGAATAAGGTGTGGAAATATCAACTTTTTAGAGAAATAGATTCAAGCATTCACTTCAAAAGTTCAGAGTTGAAATAAGCAAAACAAGTAGAAAACATTGATTTTTATTTTGCTTCTTTTCAAGGAACTTAACAACTACATAGAGATGTGAAAATGTATAGAGCTATAGTTATAGAACAAGCCAGAATGTGATAAAATTTATATAATGTTATAAGAAAATTTAATATGAGATTAAAGAAGATAAATAGCATAAGAAATTTCCATACAACACATTGAAAAGCTGGATAAAAGATGATGAACATCTTTTTAAATTAACAGTTGATCATACAAGAAAGTAAGGTAAATTTCCAGGTACCATAGAAAAATGGGGAGAGCTTGCAACCAGAATCCAAATTAAACATACAGCTGTCCTGGGAAAATTAGCTACTCTCAGCAATCCAGGGTCTTGGTGTGGCAGTCTGAGTCTTTTGTGGACTCCATAAAATCCTATTCTTAGAGCTAATACATTCCTGTGCATGTAAACCTATTGTAGATGGGACCTTTTGATTAGATTCAGTTAAGGGAACTTCCTTTTGATTAGATCACTTCAAAAGGCATGACCCAGGGAGGGTCTTAATTCTCTTACTAGAGTCCTTTATAAACGGAGGACAGAAAGCCACAGACACAGGAAAAAGCTGCACAGCCAGAGAGAGAGCCCTGGGGCCCAGAACTTGAAATCAGCAGAACACAGAAGCTGAGAGGAAGCCACCTTAGCTAGAAGCTGCAAACAACAAGGCCCAGAGGAGAGGGGAAAGATGAGCAGATGCCGCCATATGCGTGACCACCCACAGCCGTGCATCTTCTGATGACACCACCATGTGCCTGATGGCCCACAGCTGCAGCTTGGGTTAAAAGGAACTCTTGATGATGCCTTGATGTAGACAGTTTCACAGCCTCAGAACTGTAAGTGACAAGAGTCAAAATTTAGGCCTGTGCAAAGTAAGGAAGTGGATCCCCATGTAAAGTCAAAGTCCCTAGAAAGTTACTCATTCAGTCAGTGGATAGGTGAATTACAAAAATAAATACACACAAAAAAATGGACTACCAACAAAGACAGAAGACAAAAACCTAGCCTGTTTTTTCACATGGGGTCTAGATGGGTGAAAAACTCCTTCCAAAAATTGGGTAGGGCAATTTGGAAACCCCAAGTGGAAAAAATGACTTCAGGTGGTACTGAGTTGTCGTGCCCCAGTGTCTTGCAGAAATAAACCTAAGTAGTTCTTGGAGAGATGCACCTGCAACTTAGAGGCTACAGGATTCACATAGGCAAAACTCAGAAAAGCATGAGATAGCTACACAAAAGTAAGTTTACACAGAAAAATAAGCCAACTGGAACTTGTTTGCTCAAGCACAGTTTGATTCCCAAGGACTTTGACATTGAACTTACTATTTCCAAAAATACAAATGTTTTTTAAATTTTTGAAGAAATAATATAGGAATTTAATATATAGCTATGAGTTACTATATAAAAGGCTAATAAATATGAGAACCAAACATAACTTCTAGACATTAAAAAAAGAATTATTGAAGTGATTTTTTTCCTTTGAGTGGGTTAAACAGATAAGATATACCTGAAAAAAGAATTAATGAAATTGAAGATGAATCTAAATATATTTACCAGTATACATCAGAGAAATGGCTAGTAAAATATGGAAACTATGAAAGAGAGATTAAGGGACTTGAAGGATAAAATTATATGGTCCAATGAGCACCTCAGTATTTCAAAAAGTGGACACCTAGGAAAGGCAATGAGATACTACTTCTCACATTCATAAAACTGAAGAAATCTCAAATGTGACAAAATAAATGTGCACCAAGACACATCACAATAAAACATTATGGTAAAATATGCAGAATATCAGAGAAAAAGAGAAGATTTTAAACAGAGAGAAAAGATAGAATATCTATAAAATTAGATATTCTAATTAGATCAAGAGTTGACTTTTCAATGTAATAGAAGACAGAAGATAGTGGAATAATATCTTTCAAATTTAGAGGGGAAAATTATCAACCTATATTTGTATTCTGGAAAAGTAACTTCCAAGATTAAAGGGTAAATTTTCATGATATTTTCAAGTAATCCCAAACTGAAAGAATTTATTACTATTAGCCCTTCTAATGAATATCTTTCTGAAAGAAGAAAATTAGTTCCAGAGGAAAAGTCTGAGATGCAAGAACAAAGAAATCCGTAAACTACTGGGCAAAATGAAAAACAAAAAATGAAATATATAATTTTTGAAGGCTCAAACAAAGTAAAAGTTACTGTGTGTGATGGTTAGGCTAATGTGTCAACTCAGCCAGGTAATGGTGCCCAGTTATCTGGTCAAACATGCACTGGGCTAATTGTAATACAAGGGTATTTCATGGACTTTAATTATCAGTGAGTTGATTGCATAGATGTCTGGTTACATCTATGACAAACTAAGGAGACTGCCATCAGCAATGTGTGATATCTCATCTGATCAGTTGAAGGCCTTAAAGGGGAAGTGATTTCAGCATCGAGAGAGAGCATTCCCATCTCTACATCTACAGCCAGCGTCTCCTAGGAACTCATCAAAGACCTTCATCAGAGCCCCTAGTTTGCTGCCTGCCCTGTGGAATTTGGACTTGTGCATCCCCACGGTTCTATGAGGCAATTTTATAAAATCTCACACTACTTACAGATATCTCCTGTTGGTTCTGTTTCCCTAGAGAACTCTGACTAATACACTTTGGTAAGCAGAATAACAGTCCCTCAAAGATTTCTAAGTCCTAATCCCCAGAATTTGTGAATATGTTGTTACATGGGAAAGGAGAATTAAAGTTGTTAATCAGATGACCTTATAATAAAGAGATTATACTAGATTGCCTGGATGAGTACATTGTAATCAGAAAGGTCCTTAGGATAAAAGAGAAATAAAAAAGAGTTGGTTAGAAGGAGATATGGCTATGGAAGAGGTCGGAGTGAATGTAATGTGAGAGGACTCACCAGCCATTGCTGGCCTCAAAGATGGGGGAAAGGGGCCCTGAGCCAAGGAATGTGGGTGGCCTAGCAGCTTGGAAAAGGACAGAAAGAGCTCCTATCCAGAGCTCGCAGAAAGGAAGGCAGCCCTGCCAACACCTTGGTTTTAGTTTTGTGAAACCTGTCAGCCTTAACCTATAAATATAAGATAATATATTTGCGTTGCTTAAGCCATTACGTTTGTGGCAATTTGTTACAGCAGCAATAGAAAACGAATATAGGTATCAATAATGTAAAGAAAGGGGTAAAACACTTGAAAATAGTCTAAGGTTTGCTCTTTAGGAAGCAAGGTAGAAATGTTCACTTTACATTGTTGAATTAAGTATGCATTTTAATATTTTATGGGCAACCATTGAAGGAACAGATAGTATATGTAACTTCCAAAACACAGAAGGAAAAAAATGAAATAAAAAAGTTCTAATTAAACACTCTAAGAGGGAGCATGAATGGAGAAAACAAGAAACAGAAAAAGAAGGATAAAATAGAAATTACAAAATAAGATGGTAGAAATAATTTTAATTATATCAGAAGTTATAATAAAATATATAAATATATTAAATTCACTAGTTCAAAGACAGAGATTGTCAAATGGAGTGAAAAATCAAAGTCTAACTATTGTTACTTACATGTGACATACCTAAAGTGAAATAATGTAGAAAGACAGAATAAAATTACAGAAAAAAATCTACTTGGAAAATATTAAAGAAATATGTAGCTGGTATAGCTATGTTATTATCAGGTGAAACGTTTTTAAGATAAAAATATTATCAGGCTCAAAAAAGGATAAAAATGATGATAAAATGATAATCTAAAGGAATCTATAATCATTTCAGGTCTATGCACACCACCTAATGACATACCCTCAAAATGCCCAAAGCTAACCTTGCAAAAATGTTTCAAAGAGAATTTCAAAGAGGAATTAACACATTCACCATTTGTGGCAGCTTGAGACTATTTATGAACCCCCCAAAAGATAAAGATTATATTTGTATAATATAATCTGTTCCTCTGGGCACGACACCCCTTGATTGTATTAAATTCAAAGGTTTTACATTCACTTGATTAAATCAAGATTAATCTTTGATTTAACCATGTCATTAGGGCCACTCAAGGTTGACTCCCTGCCCTGTTGGTGGGCTATATAAACAGACACTCACACAGAAGTAGATACACAGGAGAACACAGGAAAAGACACAGTGGAGGAGAGAGCTTGGTTTTGATGCTGGAGCCCCGGGGAGAGATGAGCCATTTGCCTGATAGTTTGCAGCGGAAGAGAACAGAGCAGTAGAGCCCTATACCAGCCTACATCTGAGATCAGAAGAAGCTGGGCCCACAGAGCCTTAAGAGGAAAGAGGAAGGCTGAATCTTCGCAGATGTCACCCGCCATCTTGTTTTAACACGTGGCAACAAAGTTTGGTGAGGAAGTAACCTTGAGTTGGACTCTTTAGAGCCTTGTAACTGTAAGCTTCTGCCCCAAATAAATATCCTTTATAAAAGCCAACAGATTTCTGGTACTTTGCATCAGCACCCCTTTGGCTGACTAATACATCATTATATTGGGAGGTTTAACATATTTCTTATGACTGATAGATCAAGTAAAAATATGGATAAGTAATTTATGCAACATAGTTAACAAGCTTGATATAATGGATAAATAGAAAAGTCAATAAGCCAAACTAAGAGAAAATGTTATTTCTGACAATACATTAAACATTTATAAAATGCTACCATATTAATATATAGCTCAAAATAAATATAAAATTTTATAGACTTGATTACCTGATTAAGTTAATTACATTTATATTTAAATTGATTAGTTAGTAATAAAATTAGTAACAAAAAGCTATCTTAATACTACTCATTTGAAATTAAATTTTACATTTTTCTATGCAATTTATGAGTCAAAGAAGATACCACAACAAACCTGGAGAAACACTTAACACTGTACATTGTAATAGATCCTCAATATTGAAATTTGTGAGACAGGACTGGAGCTTTAAATGCTTGCATTAGAAAGAGGAAAGACTGAATATTACTGTGATCAGTATCCAGTGATGCTTCCTTTGCTGGAAAATCCACCTGCCTTGCACTTACCTTGAAGGCACAGCTCTGGTGCTACCCGTGGAAAAGAGGGCAGGAAAGAGCACACCTTGCAAGACTGCCCCCCCCCACCCTCCCATCTTTCTTAGGATACTTGGCTTGCTTTCACTTGCATCTGAAGGTCAAGAAACCTTAGACAGTGAAGCCAAAAAATAGAAAAAGCTGGAAGAGTGTCATCCAGGAGAGGATGCTGGAAAAATATCCTACTGCTACATACGTGATGAATGAGAAAAAAAACAAACAAAAACAAAACCTTCTGTGTGGTAAGCCATTACAATTCAGTGATTATTTGTAACAGCTGTTGTTCCAAACCTCCCTATTGCCACACACACATCCCGGATAATCACACAGACACACTCTATCAAACGTCCAAGAGGCACATACTTCTTGTCTTGCACACATTATTCCAGAGAATAGAAAAAGAGGAAGCATCTCCCCAACACATTTTAGGGGGCTAAAATAACCTTAATTCCAACACCAGATGAAAACAGTGTGAGGAAGGAAAAATATGATTTATGAAGTTGATGGAGATAGCCCAAAAAACCAGCAAATTGAATCCAACAAAATATATATATATATAATGCACATAGACAGACATTCATTCATTTAAAACCCAAATATTTTAACATTTTTGAATACCTAATATGTGCCAAGCACCAGTATAATAACTTGAGATGCATCAGAGAATGAAAAGAAAAAGATCTCTGTCCTGATGAGCTTACATTCTAGGAAGAGGAAATGAGAGAGTCTCTATAAAGAATATAAACACCCTAATACCATCCTGGAATGAGACAGTGTTTTTCTTTGTGTTGCTAAGATTTCCCTAGTTGTGTAAAACTACATCTTACTGATGACTCATAAGGAGCTTATAGTTCAAAGGAATTCCCAATCTTTTAAAAAATACCTTTAGCTGTTATCAGGTTTCTTTCCAATTAACAGATTATGAAATATGTTTATATATAAAATAGCAAAACAAGATGATATAATGAATACCCAGGCACTCATCCTAAGCTCAAGAAATGAAATCTTGCACATTTATCTGAACCTCTGTGTAGTGCTCTCTGCTTGTGTGTCCTTCTCTCCACACAGAGTTGCCTCTAACCTGAATTTATTTCCACTTTTACTAGATGTCTATATGTACTCTTAAGCAATAGAAAGTATTTGCATGTCTGAAAACTTTATATAAATATGTTGGTGGGATATATCAAATCCCTTTTGACTAATAGGTTTAATTTTAAAATAGTAGATAAGGCTGCAAAAGTAATGCACAGATTTAGTAAAACCAAAAAGAAAAAAAGAGACATAACCGTTTGCTGCTTACAAGGGTATACCTAAAACAAAAGGCCTTTAAATAATCAAAATCAGAATCATCACCATGTAATAAACATAATAGCTACCATGTAAGTGCCCACACAGCCTGAGTCTCACTTAGCTTTCTTTGTGGAATGTTTTATTTAATTCTCACAATCACATACATTTATCTAAGTTTTCTTTATGGCTTTCAATAAAGTTTTATAATTATATGCATAAATATCATGCTCATTTTTGTTATATTTATTCCTAAGTACCTTATAATTAGTTAGGATAAATGATATTATCTATAAAATTTAATTTGCTGCTATTGTTATATTTGATTTCTACTGATGCAGATTTCCATACTAATTTATAATATCTAGCCACCTTGTTCAGCTCTCTAATTAATTGTACTAATTTTAATAATACTTTTGTAGATTCTCTTGGGTTTTCTATGGATATAATTTTGTTTTCCAAAAAACAAAGTTATATTTTTTTACAATCTTATATAATTTACTTCTTGTTCCATTCCTACTGGAATGACTAGTACCTCCAGTTAAATGTTCAAGCAGTGATAGAGAACATCCCTGTATTATTCTTGCTAACATTTTCACTTTTAAGTGCATTTATTATAGATTTTACTAGACTAGGGACTTCCCTTCTTTTCTTTAATTTACCAAGAATTTCCCTTATAAAATTCTTTTTATTTCCATCCATTTTACAGATTTTAAAATTGAGAGTATGCTGACAAAACAACTTGCCTGCTGCTACTCAGATGATAAGTGGTAGAGTCAAAACATGGAAATTGGTCAGGGTACTCCATGCCCTCCAGGCACTGTCACCCTGCCCCAGCGCTCCACACTATGCTCCCTTGACTAAAACAGAAGGCTTGTGAAAGAATTACCTGGAAAATGTAAATAAGAAGTGGGAGTAGTAATAGAAATTTCAGACAGGAAAGTTATAGTTAGCTGAACTAAAATGAGGCAGAGAAGGTAATTTTATAGTATCAAAAGTTAAGATTCAGAATGATGTAAATGATGAACATAGCCTCAAACTAGTAGACAAATGAGTGAAAACTGAAATAAAATTGTTTAGGACATTTTGGCATATCGATTTCAGCCTTTAACAGTTCAAAAAGAACAAAAAATAAATAAGAATGGATAATTTGAATAATAAAATTAATAAACTTATATGTTTATATCCTTCCCCTGAAGATATCCTGAGTATTAAAACCATTAACTTCACAAGTGAAATATCAATAAATTTTGAAAGTCAAAGTTGTACTGAGATTTTCTGACTATAAGGCAATAAATCTAGAAATTAATCACAAATGTTTAATAAAATAGTTTAATATGTTTTTCTAAAAATCACTCTCCTAAAATAACCATTGTTTTAAAGATGAAATAAAAACTATTCTTGGCTTTTTGGAAAAGAATGTGTTTCAGAACATAAAATTTCATGGTACACAGCCAAGTTGAAATTTAGAAAAATTCACATGTTAATTTTATTATTAAGCACTAAAGAATCAATATAGATTAACTGAAAATTTGTATTCAGAAAGAACAAAAGTATAGTCAAAAGTTAAGAGAAGAAATGACAAAGGAAAAAATAAATATAAAGTAGAACTTGAACTAAAGAGAAAAGCAATAAGATTTCTAGTGTTAAAAAACTGGTTGTTGTTTTGCTTCTGGTTGGCAAAATGTTAGCATAAGATGCTTCAGAGTGTCATTGCCCCATAAAATCTTTGAACAATTAGCAAGAAATGGCAGAGCCATCTTCCTCAAAACTCGAGCAAACAGTTAAAAGGTTGCAGTAACTGGGCAAGTGCCAAATCAAGACAATACAGCTTAAAAGAGGTAGGAGAAGCTCATGGCACCGTACTGGCCCTTCTCTGACCCCTCCCTGTCACAGGCTGTGTGGAGCCAGCCTGCACTCCAGTTGTAGGCCCTTGGCCCTGTTCTGGTCACAGCAGAGTAACCCCTATGCACACACCAGGGTTCCTGTATATTGGTGTCAATCAGGTGGCAGCATGGAAGACTGAGCTAAGAAATATCTGTTGGGCTCATCCTCCCAGAACTTGTCCTGCAGGCAGAAGCAGCATGTAGACTGCTAAAGCAGTGGAAGAAATAATTAAGTCAAAAGAGCTTGGGACAAAGGATTGTCTGCTTTAAGTCATACAATAGAGCATCCAGGTGGGGGAGAAAGTCTATTTCATAGGTAGTAGAGAGGGCATTCAAATTCCTCTAAATGGGGAGATTCCTAAGGCCATGAGTAAGCACAAATGCAGGACAAGGCACAGGATCAGAAAAGATGGAGAGGAACTTGCACTGTGCATTCACCTTGGGTTGATCTTCTTGATAGGAGAGCTAAACTCTGAAACAGCCAATTTTCAAAGGCTGAAACGTATGCTTGTTTTTGTTAGCTCCTGACACTCAAGGAAATCTCTGCCATATCACTATCTGGATACAAACTTAAGGAACAGACAGCTCAGGGACTAAGTCTTGGAATTAACATGTTAAAATATTAAAATGTACAATGTATAAAAATGGATTACAAGACAAAGAAACAGGAAATGATGGCCCATCCAAAGGAATAAGATAAAAATCTAGAAACCATCAATGAAGAAGACCAAGCCTTGGACATACCAAACAGGGACTTAAAAAAATGATCTGCTATATGCTCAAGGAGATAAAGGAAAACACAGGGAAAGACCTACATGATATCAGGAAAACAATGAATGAACAATATGATAATCTCAATAAAGAGACAAAAATTTTAAACAGGAACCAAACAGAAGTACTGAAGACCACTATAACTGAAATGAAAAATTCCCTTGAAGGTTTCAATAGCAGATTTGACCTGGCAGAGGCAGAAGAAAGTATCAGTGAACTCAAAGACAAGACAATTGAAATAACTCAGGCTGAGAAGCAGAAAGAAAAAGAATTGAATCAAAACAAAACAAAACACATATCCTAAGGAAAAATGTACAGAAAATGCTATTTTCCTCTATCAATATAAGAAATATTTATAGGCAAGGATATAGTAATTAGACTATCTCTTACATTGCTGCAAAAAACAGAAATTTGGTACATCATTTCTGAAGAGCTAAAGCTTAAAAAATGTCATACATTTTGACCCATTATGAATTTAGTCTACAGAAACAATTTAGAAGGCATATCAAGGCTTGTGTATAAGATCTTAATTTAATTTTTAAATTATAATGAAATTAGGAATAAATCATTATATGCAATAATGGAATAATGGAAAAGTAAATTAGGAAAAAACACATGATGGAATTTTAGATTAATATGTAATGACACAGGAAAATGCTTACCAAATAGTATTTTGTGAAAGGAAAACCAAGACACATGTGCATTATACAGTATATACAGTAGACCCTTGGCATTTAAAAAATTAGCATTTCAGTATTTAACATTTGGCCATGTGAGATGAGTCTCAGTGGTCCATGTTGTACATTAAGTTTTCATTTGGGGATGCTGTATATGAAAGATTACATATTCTCTTCTAGCCAACACTTGTGGACATGTCTCTCTGAATATCCATCAACTCATTTGTTTTTATAAGTCCATATCAAGACAGTACTAAATTCTTTTATATTAGACTACTCAACAAACATGATTATTTAAGGAATTTTTTCCTCCAGATCATTATCATCTTCCACAACCGTCCTCTCCCCTCTACCTGTACTCAGGTATTTATTAGGCCCTGATGTCTAGGGAGGATAAGGCATGTGCTGGACTTGCTATAGAGCATTAGGCTGATAATACTGGACTATTTGTGAATGTAAGGAGAACTCCGATGACTTGTACCCCAGGACCAAGTCAGTGAGAGGTGGGGGCCCAGAGTATGGACAAACAGACATCCTTATGGAGTGTAGTTATTTTAAAGTACAGCAACAGGTGAATCAAAGAAAGTGCCAAAGCTCAGACCTCTTCACTTGTTCTGGTTAATAAATCTCAGTGCTATATTGTAAAGCAAATCAGTTATTTATAAATATTTAATTTGTGTGAAATTAAAGTTAGAGGCTCTCTGAATGCTACCTGAGTGAACAGCTAGCTACCCTTCTGGACTCCTCCTTATACTTGAATGCCATTTCTTCAGAAGACCCTCCTTATTTTCCCCTCTCAGTGTCTTTTGTACCATGTTGTTTTTACCCTCCACATCACTAGTTTGGAAGTGAATCTCCCAGCATCCAAGCCCTGTCTCCACGAGTTGTTGCTGTGTGATGTTGGGCGAGGTATAGACTCACTTAGCCTCAGCTTTCTCATCCAGCATACCTCTTACCTCTTAGGGAAGTTGGGATGAATACATGAAATCGTTTATTTCAAGTTCTTAGCATAGTGAATAGTATGTGGTAAGCATTTAAACAATATCAGCCATTGCTATAAGAAGAATGTATAAATTTACATTTATATGCACATGTGTTTAATATTTTACCTCTTGAAGGCAAGGGCTATGTCAGGTAGGTTTGCTACTCTAGGTGCAGCTAGCACACTGCCTGGCAACTAGCAGTCCACAAAATTTGCTGAATAAAGAAATGAATGAAAAAAATTGGAATGAGCCTGCTTTGAATTGTAGCATTGTCAATTCTAGGATCAGCCATTTGTGTAAGATGAAATTTTTCATTTTCTTGTTCATGAGCTTTTGGTTTTATAACCTACATCTCTGACATCATCATTCAGACCCAAAATGTGCCCAGAATGAAGAGAGGGCTGAGCATGGTAGTTATTTAATGGCTCCTGGTTGCTACCGTTGTGGCTCAGAATACTTGGGGATTCTGAAGCTAGAGGGTAGACATTTCTGTTCATTTGTATGAGTCTAAATCATTGGTTCTCTGGAGAACTACCTTTATTGCTTGGGGTGGCAGACGTCTGGGAGACATTAGGTTGGAAAGACCTACTGAACAAGATATTAGCATTAATAAAGCAGGATTGTAGAATGCTTTGAGATATTTTGCATGCATTTTTCTGATTATCATTTTAATACAAGCTCATGTAGAAAATGTTGAAAGAATGCAAAAATGTCAAGAGACAGAAAATATCATACATACTCATCCCCCCATCTTGAACCAACTAGTGTTAATCTTTTGGCATATTCATATCTGCTCATTCTTTTATGTAGAATAAAAGACTTTTAGAACTGAGAAAGCTCATGGAATTCATTTGAGGCTCACTCTAGCTCTTCTGTCTCCCTGACTATTGACATTTCTATTACTTCATGCTGCCTTATGAAACAATGAAGGAAAGTACAGGTCAGGGAAGATAAACGAGGCTGGAAATGTGGAAAGCCTACAAAGCGATAATGATAAGAAAAAAAATATCCTTCAACATCTATTTTCCAGCTTCACACATACTTGAATTTGTATGTAGTTTAGACTCCTACCAATTCTGGAATTTAAAACCCAAACCACACCACTGCAAACCAAACCAAACCAGACCAGACCAAACCAAACCAAACCAAACCAAACCAACCAACAAAACATCCTATCCCCATTACTATCAAAGTGATCATGGTAAATAAGCAAGATCTTAAAAAAATTATCTCTAGAGCAGTTATAGCTAGAAAGTGGAAAATTAGAAAGAAAACAAATGACTTAATAAAACTTTGGTTAAATAAAATACTGCATTTCAATACAATACAATGATGTCACCAAGTGTGTGATAGCATGGAAGTATAATCACAATGTTTGAATTAAAAAGCTGTTATATAGCACTGTCTGCAATGTGACTCCATTTGTGGAAAAAATATATTTATACTTGGAAAAGAGACTGGACAAATGTACATCCAAATTTTAAAATAGTTTGTGGGTGATGGGATCATGGTGATTTAATTTTTAGCATGTGCACATTTTAGTATTTCCAAAATTTTCCACAACGTACATATACTTCAGTAGATTGTCATGCCTGGGAAATCTGACATTTTAAAACTCAGATAAGCCATCAGCTATGCTTAACCTAAGAACGTGGTTTCCTAGAGCACCGTGGACAGGTAACAAAGAACTTGTGAACCCCATGAAATGCTATGCCAAGTGTTGTGCATGTGTTTGATTATTTACTGATCATGGAAGAGGATTCATACCTTTCTCCAATTTCTCAAAGTACCTTATGGCCCCAAGGCCTAAGGAAAACCACTTTCCAACAACCTGCATTTAAATCCCGTTCACAGGTGACAATTCAAAATAGGCGTTTTCAGACTTCCCATTCCAAAGACTTTACACGCGTGCTCGTGGGTCATTCACACGGCATTTTGGTCTTCTATGTGCATTTGGAAAGCAACCTGAATATTCATGGGAGTAAATAAAATTAGCATCCATTCTAAACTACAGCAGAAAAGGAAAGTTTTATATTGTTGGCTAAGAAACATATTTTATTATCAAACTAATGTAATCTGACACCTTTAAAAATAAGAATCAAATTTCCACATTACAGTTAAAAAGCCTAATGCTCTGCTTCTGTTATAACTTTTGTGTGTGTGAAATAGGTCGTGAAACATCATCTACTTAGGAAATTCTCAACTTTTCTCCCTCTTGATGTTCATTTTAATGATCAAATATCAACTCTTTATTCGGTCTTTGTATTAGTTCCTTGGGCTGCTGTAACAAATTACCACAAGTGTAGTGGCTTAAAATATCAGAAATTTATTTTCTCACAGCTCTGGAGACTAGAAGTCCAATCCAGGTGTTGGCAGGGCCAGGGTCCTTCCACAGGCTGCAGGGGAGAAGCTGTTCTGTATCTCGTCAGTTTCTGGTGTTGGCTTTCCTTGTGTAATGCCAACACCACTAGCATATTTGGAGCCCTGAAGGACACTGGTTTGTTTTTAATTCATAAATTAAGTTTCTTGAAACATGTTTTTCATTTTGTTCTCACACTTACATTTTGGATAATTGTGCACACAAGCTCACACAAGCTTCTTTCATTCATTAACTGAAGAATTACACTCTGGTTACAAAGACCACATCATAAGTACTTACTAAGTTATAAGTAGAAAGAAGTGGATTCATTTTTAATTTATTATTCAATAAATTATTATTTCCCACTTGGGACAGATACAGAATTTGTGGCTCATTTAAAATACCAGCCTGTAGTCTCATTTATGTCCAGAGAACAGTAGAGTCCTTTTGAGTTTGACCCTATAAAGTGTTTGAATTATTTGCCTTTTAATTCCAAGGT